>CM056049.1:164883013-165045365 GCA_029574335.1 Rana kukunoris
AATTTGCCTTGATGTCTTGAAGACCTGAAAGACATAAAAAGAACATGCATATAATGCAATAACAATAACTCTCAATTTAAGGCTTCAAGTTATGTCAACTAAAGTTCAAGACACTTTCTTCTTAAAATCACAGGTAGGATCTAGCAGCGCATGCAAACAGGTTCATTCTCCAAAGGGCAAGAGTAGAATAAGTTCTGTGATAGGTCTGATGAAAGTCTTTACAGTCCCTTGTCTTGAAACCTTCACCTCCACCTTGTGTACCTTACCGTCATCACTAGGAATGCTCTTTATAATAAGTCCAATGGGCCATGCATTTCAATTTCCTGTGTCCTTGCAGAGTAGAAAGATACTCCATATTCCAAACGATTCCAGAAGTAGTTAGCGAGGTGTTGTACTCGCTTCCACTGGTCATAGCACTGATTTCCTGCTTTAAAGTTTCCAGGTATATCAGGAACAGACCCAAGCTTCTGGGTAAGAAGAGTAGCTGGGGTAAGGAATCTCTGGATCTTTGTCAGATTCTAGAAGACTGAAGACATCAGTTGTGGTTTCTTCTGGATGATCCAGCTCACGAAGTATGAAATCTGCTATTTCTACAGGTAGCACAGTCCCACAAAGTTCCAGCCTGGGAATCGTGTGTTTAGGCTTAGGTGCTAACTTAGCTTTCCCAAACAGAAACCCTATGTGGGCTTGATTAGAAGAGTCTCTTACCTTGAGATAGGCGACAGCTGCTATGGCCTCAGTAGATACATCTAAGATGTGAAGCTCTTTCCTTTGACTTGTTGCAAGGGAGGCAGGAGTGTAGCAGCATGGTATACGGATTCCATCTAAGGCATGTAGAGATTGTTTCCAGTTCTTCCACTTTGAAAGCTGGTCTATTGGTAGTGGAGCATACCAATCTTTAGTAGTCTCTGAGAGCTGTCTAAGTAAGGATTTACCTTGTATGGTGATAGGAGCTACGAATCCCAATGGATTGTATAGGCGGTTCACCACTGACAGAACACCACGTTTGGTAAATGGCTTGTCTGCAGAGCTGACTTGAAAGCCAAAGTTATCATTTAATAAGTCCCACCGTAGGCCCAGACTTCTCTGTACAGGTGGTATGTCCATTCTCAGATTTAAGTCTTTAAACCCTGTGGCATGATCGCCAGGTTGAAAGGCTTTCATAACAGCAACACTATTTGAGGCAATCTTGTGTAGTCTGAGGTTAGCCTCAGAAAGCATACCTTGTGTCCTTCGGAGCATGTCTATGGCTTCTTGATCTTTAAACAAAGTGTCGAGCATCCACGCCGTACTCCTTTTCTCCATTAAGGGCAGTCCTTCATAAAACCGTATGTTGCAACAGTGGGTGAGGGACTATTTCCGAAAACATGTACCTTCATGTGGTATTAAATCATCTCATTGTCCATGTTGTTGTCACAGTGCCACAGAAAACTTAGGAAGTTCCTATGGTCTTCACGTACAATGAAGCAATTAAACATTTGTTCAATGTCAGCATTTATGGCAACGAGTTCCCTTCTTTTTTTTACTTTTAATCTCTTTTTATTTTCAAAGAAAAAGGAAAAAACAGAAGGATAGGCAATTACATGTTACACCCTTCACATTGGTAACCCCTTAATATACCCATAACATATATGTATATATATATATCAACCCCCTAGGTTAACCCGGGCTCATTTCCGGGAAGGGCTCCTTCGTATAATCTTCCAAAACTTATAATCAATATACCTTCCCATCCTGATCTCCCACCTACATGAAATTATTTGACGCTAACTACTCCATACGAGTTCCCTTCTAAACCTCATAAGTACACCTAGAAGTTTGTTGGTTAGGTTCGGACCAGTGAGAATACCCCTTGATGCTTGGCACCGGAGTCAAATACTACCCTGATTTGCTTTGGCTTAAGTGGATAATACACTCAGAAGAAAGGCAGGCACCAGCACTCATCGTGTCTTTGAAGTAGTGGAGCTGGTTTGGCGTGATCATTGTTAAAGATCCTTTTAATAAAGGCGACAAAATGGTCCTTCCTTTCAGGCCTGTTCTTTAGTGTTCGCTGAAGTGAGTTGAATCTGGATAGAGCCTGTTCACGATTGGTTGGGAGTTTAACCCTTGCAGCACAAAGAGGTAATGGTGCAACCCAGCTGTTAGACTCATCCTGGAAGAATTCTTTGTCCATTATTTTGATGAACTCTCTGTCTTCAACTGACAAGTGGAGTGGATCTCGGATGTCGTACGCATTCTATCCAAGCATATTTCGCCCACGATTACCCAGCCTAGATCAAGTTTTTGTGCATAAGGGGCATTATCAGGTCCATTGCACTGCTTGCGTACTTTATGAACTCTGAGAATGTCTCTTCCTAGCAAGACCAAGATTAACAAGATGCCTTAAGTGAAGATGGTGATATGCAGCCTCTGGGGTAGGAATTTCTTCCCTTTCGTCTGGTATCTGGTCACACTCAACTAATGTTTGTAGGGGTATGCCCTCTTCCTTATTGATATGATAGACCATGAACCCATCGGCCCTTTTGCCGAAGGTCTCTTCACGACCAGAAAAGGTTCTGAGAGAATATGAATTTAGGCTTAACCAGGGATCTGTTGCTCTGTTCATCTATTATGGCATACATCCTAATAGCTTCCTCAGGTTGGCCCTTTGGGTATATCTTGACTAGGGATACCTTAGCACAGAATTTGTAATCTATGTCTTCTCCACAGACTTCTGTGCATGAAGAGGAAACATTAGCTGTAACTGGAGCATGACCTTGTTGCTCCTTGCCATGATTTGAGACAGGGCTGGAGGTAGGAGGCTGCTTTGAATTGTCTGAGGGTGGGCCTGGATGCATGGCTGTAACATGTCTGTCGCTACTGCATTCTGTGTACTTGATGACAAATGTACAGTCTTAAGCAAAATGTCCACAACAAGCACAGCACCTGTAGCATATTTTAAGTTTCTGAAGAATCTCCCTGCGCTCTTGTAACGTCTTTGCTCTAAGCCCACAAAATTTTTTTAGGGGACGAGGCTTCTTGTGAATAGGGCACTGATGATTAGGGTCTTTATCTCTGTCCCCCGAATTGCTCTGGTGAGCAGAAGAGGATACGGGTGTTGAGATGTCTGTCCTTTTAACAGATATTGCTCTATTAAAGTCTCTGGGCCAGATTGAGGTAGGACGGCGTATCGTTAGGCGGGCGTAGCATATCGAATATACGATACGCCGCCGCAACTTAGAGAGGCAAGTGCTGTATTCACAAAGCACTTGCTCCCTAAGTTATGGCGGCGTAGCGTAGATGGGCCGGTGTAAGCCCGCCTAATTCAAAGTAGGTGGAAGGTGGGCGTGATACATGTTAATGAACCGTGACCCCATGTAAATGAGGTGCCGAACGTGGACTATCCCAGTGCGCATGCTAGGAATCACGTAGAATAGAATGCCTAAGATACACGTCGAACGTAACTTACGCACAGCCCCATTCATGTACGACTTACGTAAACGTCGTAAGCGACGTAAAATTCGACGGCTGTTCTGACATCCATACTTTACATTGCCTGCGCCTCATATAGCAGGGGTAACTTTACGCCAGTCATACGCCTTACGTAAACAACGTATATCAATGCGCCGGGCGCAAGTACGTTTGTGAATCGGTGTATCTAGCTCATTTGCATATTTTTAATGGGAACGTCTAATGCGTCCAGCGTAACTATGCGCCCACAATACGCCGACGACTGAAGCCATGTTTTTCGGCATATCTTGCTTTCTGAATCGGCGTAAAAATGCAACGGCACACATTTGTACTTATGTCGGCGTATCTCGAGATACGCCGGTGTAAACCTTTCTGAATCTGGCCTTCTATGTTTAGCTGCTGTGTTGTCATAACTTGATGGAGCAGGCAAGTTGGGTTCACTGAAGCTGGGATCGTTTCTCATCCAGGCTTGATCACTGATGAACCTGCAAAAATATGCAAATGGTGGAAAAGATACCTTATAGTCTCTTTTGTACCTTGAGCCTTGTGCCTTTTTCTCTTGCAGGCTGTATGGCAGTTTAGACACCACAGAATTGACACCATGAGCAGTGTCCAGAAAGCTTAGTACAGGTAGACGTGGGTCCGTCTTTGCCAACTCCAGCTCCATGAGAAGGTCACTCAGATCTTGGAGCTTCTAATGTCTTTGTTCCCTATTTTTGGGAAGTTTTTCAGTCTCTTGAATAGAGCCCTTTCTATGGCTTCAGAGCTACCATAGGCTTGCTCAAGTCTTGCCCATGCAGCAACAAGACCTGCATCTGGGTGGTCAACATGCCCTGTTCTCAGTCTTTTAACATGGTCTGCAGATTCTGGCCCCAGCCACTTTATGAGCAGATCAAGTTCCTCCTTGGTAGGTTGAGATCAACAATAGCAGCTTTGAAGATCGATTTGATCTCCAGGCCCTGTAGCTCCCTGAACAGTCGTCAAACCTTGAGAGGGTAGTGTTAATGAGCTCACAGCGTACCATATATCTGGCGAAGTAATTCAAGTCTGATCTCTCACTCTTTGGTACCAAAGTAACTTGTGGAACCCGTCCGGTGTGAAAGTTCTCTGGCGAAGTAGGATGAGGTTTACCAGGATAAAATTATGTTGCAAGAGCGTTTAACTGTGGTGTAATCCCTAAGGCCGCATACACACGAGCAGACAGATTTGTTCAAATCGGTCGGGCCGACCGATTTGAACAAATCTGTCTGCTGGGGACGTATTGGTTTGATCGTGTACACACGATCAAACCAAAATCCCCCCTGCCAGACGGCGCGGTGACGTGGCGGTGATGTTGACGCCGCCACGTCACCGCACCAGGAAGTAAAACACTTCTGCGCATGCGTCGAAACCATTCGGCGCGTGTGCGAGAAGACATGTCTGCTGGTTAGTGTACTAACCAGCAGACATGTCGGGCGGGCGGGTTCCCAGCCGACAGATTTCAAAGCATGCTTTGAAATCTGTCGGGTGGCCAAATCCGTCGGCTCGCCCATACACAAGGTCGAATCTGTCTGCTGGGACGGTCGGGCCGACCGTTTCAAGCAGATAGATTTGATCGTGTGTACGCGGCCTAAGGCTTGTCCTGGCTGTGGCTTGAGCTGCGGCTTGTCACTGGAAGTCACCTTGTTGTCATCAAGAGGTGATGTGGTTTGCTGCATAGTTGCACTTGTGTTGTAGACTTGAAGAGGCTCAGGCATTTGGAGCTGAGAGGTCTCAATGTTGACAGTCAGAACAGTGTTAGTAGGAAGTACAGGAGATGACTCTGTATCATTGCAAACATTATGCTTTAGTACATATTCATACTGGTGCATTCAACTGGTCTTGCAGTTCCACTGGGATGGAACAGTCTGAGTTAGCACTTTCTCCCATTGCTTGTTCGAGGACTCTCAGCATTGCTAGGGCAGCTGCTTCCTCCCTTTCCATTTGTAGAATACTTAATTGAGAATCTGCCTCTGCTTGTTGAGCTTCCATCTCTGGTGAGCTGCTTGTTGAGATACTTGTTTAGCTACCATCTCTGCTTGACGAGCTTTCATCTCTGCTTGTTGAGCCACTTGTTGAGCTACCATCTTTGCTTGACGAGCTGCCCTTTGTGTTTCTACTTCTGCTTCCTTTCTGGTAAAGGAAGTTTGCACTCTTTTTGATTCTGCATCAACGCGGGCCTCTATTATCTTATTGCTTAATGTTGAACTTCTGGAGCAAGAGGATCTAGAAGAATGTACAGTGTGCTTGGTTGATGTGGATCTGTGAGATCTGGTCTACTGCAGTTGAGGAATGCAGAGTTATGCCTTATACTGAGCCTTTTGCCTTCGTTGGTTTAGTGCATCAGCCCTGGTCAGTTCTGCTGAAGAGTCCTCTATATTACAGTCCTGCAAGAAAGCTGTGTATTTTGCAAACAGCCGCTGGTAGCCTTCATACGCGACAAATAAGCGATCTATAGAGTCTCTTAGTTCAGCTGGTTTATCATTAAAGTGTGACAAAACTGACATGCAGGGCCGGATTCAGATACTATTTACGTTGGCGTATCAAGAGATACGCCGCGTAAATACTAAGAATAGCCGGCGTATCTTTTTTTGCTATTCAGAAAAGAAGATACGCCGGAATTCTGCTAATATACGAGCAGCGTAATTCTGTTACACCGTCGTATATTAGTTGCAGTTTTACGCTGGGCGCTAGGTGGCGCTTCCGTCGTTTTACGCGTCGAATATGTAAATTAGGGATTTACGGCGATTCCCGAACGTACTTGCCGGCAGTCGTAGTTTACGTCGTTTGCGTAAGCGTTATTGCGGTTTAAGGTTACCCCTGCTATAGGAGGCGTAGCCAATGTTAAGTATGGACGTCGGGACAGCGTTGAATTGTACGTCGGTTACGTCGTTTGCGTAAATCATTCGCCGTCCAAAAAAACGTCAATTACGTGGGGTCATGATTCATTTACATGAATCACGCCCCCACATCACAAATTTGAATTGCGCGGCCTTAAGCCGGGCACTTTCCGCTACGCAGCCGCACTAATCACTAATCAGTGGGGAGTGTTGCTAATCAGTGGGGAGTGTTTAATTGTAAACAGGTGAAGAGGTGAAGAGGTGAGTATAAAAGTCTCAGTCAAAACTCCCATAAGGAGCTGGCTCCCAGTTCATGTTGCTGGCTTAAGTGATTTTCTAAACAGAAGTGTGATTTTTAAACACAAGTGGGAAGAGTTAAAAAACAGGAGTTTGCTTTTAACTGTTTCTGCTTGCAAGTGTCATTTTTTTCTCTGACACTTTTTAAACAGGTTTTTATTTCTCTCTGCTAAGGAAAGTGTTTAATTGTGATCAGGTTTTTTTTTCTCTGCTAATCAGTGGGGAGTGTTTAATTGTAAACAGGTGAAGAGGTGAATAGGTGAGTATAAAAGTCTCAGTCAAAACTCCCATAAGGAGCTGGCTCCCAGTTCATGTTGCTGGCTTAAGTGATTTTCTAAACAGAAGTGTGATTTTTAAACACAAGTGGGAAGAGTTAAAAAACAGGAGTTGAATACAGAAGTTAAGACAGGAGTCTTCTAAACTGTAAGTAACATCTTAAACTTCCTACAAGTAATTATATTGTAACTGGGAAATGTGTGCTAGCAGGGTTGAAGGTTTTGCTCAGTGCACAGTGTGTCACATGTATACAAAATTGGTGCAACAGCTCCAGGATGGATACCGCTGTGACAGATGTGAGCAGGTTGCCCTTCTGGAAGCTCGCATTAGAGATCTGGAGGAACAAGTTGCAACACTGGGCAGAAAGGACAACCTTGAAAGGGGTCCTCTGCTCGCTGAGCAGGTGGTCAGTAGGGTTAATGTGGAGGGTGGAGGGGCAAGTCAGGATTATCAGATAGGAAGATGGGTTAATGTAGTTAGAGGGAGTGGAAGGGGCTTGCAGACAAGGAAGGCCAATCCTGTGTTTGTGCATCAAAACAAATTTGCCAAGTTGGGTGAAGATGTGGAGGTGGCTAACACAGAGGTGGCAGCCCTAGATGTTACTGCTACCCCTAACAGCCGGGAGAGCAACCCATCTAGTAGAAGTGGTGAGGGGAGTGCAGGTAGGCCTAGACAGTTGGTGGTAATAGGGGATTTTATAATCAGAAGGACTGATAGAATAATTTGTCGCCAGGATCGCCTCAACCGAATGGTTTGCTGTCTCCCTGGTGCCAGGGTTCGGCATGTGGTGGACCGGGTGGATAAATTACTGGGAGGGGCTGGGCATGACCCAGCTGTCTTGGTCCATGTTGGAACCAATGACAGTATACATGGAAGGTGGAGGCTCCTTAAGAATCAATTTAAAGAACTAGGCTGCAAGATGAAGGGAAGGACCTCCAAGGTGATATTCTCTGAAATATTGCCTGTGCCATGCGCAACACAGGAAAGGCAGGGGGAGATTAGAGAGCTGAATGCATGGCTAAAGACCTGGTGTAGGAAGGAGGGATTTGGGTTTCTAGAGCACTGGGATGACTTTTCATTGGGGTGCAACCTATATGCTAAAGATGGTTTGCACTTGAATGGAAGGGGGTCTGCTGTGCTGGGGGAGAGGTTTAGGGGAATGCTGGAGGAGTATTTAAACTAGACTTGAGGGGGGAGGGTGAACGTGAATTACATCGGGCACACAGGTCAGTTAGGGGTCAGACATTAATGGAGAGTGGAATGGGGATAGATGGAGGTGGGGTTATGGCAGGTGACAAGAAAGTTCCCATGTTGCAAACAGCCATTGGAAATTATAGTGCCATTTGCACTACTAAAAATTATATGAATCATATGAAAAACGCCAGCGAAAAATGTAACAATACATTTAAGTGTTTGCTCACCAATGCCAGAAGCCTTCCAAGCAAAACAGGTGAGTTGGAAGCTCTGGTGCATGAGGAGAGCTATGATGTAATCGGTATTGCTGAAACTTGGCTTCAATCCTCACATGACTGGGCTATTAATATTCCTGGCTATGCTCTCTTTCGGAAAGACAGGGTAAAAAGGAAAGGTGGAGGGGTCTGTCTCTATGTGAGAAGTGACCTCAAAGCAAGCGTGAAAGAGGACCTGGTTGATGGAGAGTGTGATGAAGTTGAAGCATTATGGGTGGAACTGCATACAGATGTGCGTAGTTCAAAGCTAATCATTGGAGTTTGTTATAGACCACCCAATGTTAATGAGGAGGTGGAGACTCAGCTCCTTGCACAGATGGAAAGGGCTGCAAGGGCAGGGACGGTGATAAAAATGGGGGATTTTAACTACCCAGAAATTGACTGGAATAATGGAATTTCTGGGACAGTTAAAGGACAAAAATTTAAAAACCTATTGCAGGACAATTTTATGGTCCAGTTTATTGAGGCCCCAACTAGGAATGATGCTCTGTTGGACCTGGTAATCTCAAACCATGCAGAGCTCATTACTAATGTTCAGATAAAGGAACACCTGGGTAGCAGTGATCATAACATGATTTCGGTTAATGTAAACTATAAGCAAGAAATACATACAGGAAAGATAAAAACACTTAATTTCAAGAGAGCACATTTTCAAAGCATGAGGACTGCTCTCCAGGGCTTGGACTGGGAGGGAATATTGGCACCGATGAACACAGAACAGAAATGGGAATTCTTCAAAAAGACTCTTTGGAACCTCACTGCAAAGTATATTCCCATGGGCAATAAGTTTAAAAGGCTACAGATAAAACCTATGTGGCTCACGGTTAAAGTTAAAAAAGCTATAAACAATAAGAAAATAGCTTTTAAAAAATATAAAAATGAAGGAACACTAGTGTCGTTTAAATGTTACAAAGAATATAATAGAATATGTAAAAAGGAAATCAAGGATGCAAAAATTCAAAATGAACGACAGATTGCAAAAGATAGTAGGACAAACCCCAAAAAATTCTTTAAATATATTAATAGTATAAAGGTCAAGTCTGAGCATGTAGGCCCTTTACAAAATAATCTAGAGTGGGTGACTGAGGACATAGAGAAGGCAAATTTATTAAATGCTTTCTTCAGCTCTGTGTATACAATGGAGAATGGGGGAGCTCATGTCGATATAGGGGGTGGGAGTGACACAGCCCCAAATCCACAATGGCTCAAAAGTGATATGGTCCAGAAATATTTAGACAGAATAAAGGTGGATAAAGCACCTGGACCAGATGGCATCCACCCACGGATCCTAAAAGAATTGAGCTCTGAAATTTCAAAGCCACTGTATCTAATATTTAGGGACTCATTAATGACAGGAATAGTACCACTGGATTGGCATAAAGCCAATGTGGTGCCCATATTTAAAAAGGGAACAAAGTCTTTACCTAGTAACTATAGACCTGTTAGTTTAACTTCTATAGTTGGAAAGATACTGGAACGTTTAATAAAAGACCACATGGATGAGTTCTTGCTGGAAACAAACTATTTAAGCAGCAGACAGCATGGATTCATGAAGGACAGAAGTTGTCAGACAAACCTGATTTCCTTTTATGAAGAGGTAAGTAAAACCCTGGACAGAGGCGTGGCAGTGGACGTGGTATACTTGGATTTTGCAAAAGCGTTCGATACAGTTCCCCACACACGGCTCATGTGTAAGGTAAGGTCTACAGGATTAGATATATCAGTTTGTAAATGGATAGAAAACTGGCTGAAAGACAGAATTCAGAGAGTTGTGGTTAATGATTCTTACTCTGAATGGTCCAAGGTTATCAGCGGTGTACCCCAAGGTTCAGTGTTGGGTCCCTTACTTTTCAATATATTTATAAATGATATTGGGTCTGAGATCAAAAGTAACATTTCTGTTTTTGCAGATGACACCAAGCTATGCAGTGGAATAATGTCCTTACAGGATGTCTCCAATTTACAAGCCGACCTCAATGCTCTGTCTAATTGGGCGACTAAGTGGCAGATGAGGTTTAATGTTGATAAATGTAAAGTTATGCACTTGGGGGCTAAGAATATTCATGCATCATACATGCTAGGGGGAGTACAACTGGGGGGATCTGTAGTGGAGAAGGATCTGGGTGTTTTAGTTGATCATAAGCTCAATAATGGCATGCAATGCCAAGCTGCGGTTTCCAAAGCGAGCAAAGTCCTTTCTTGTATTAAGAGAGGTATGGACTCCAGAGATAGAGATATCATTTTGCCCCTGTACAAATCATTAGTAAGACCTCATCTGGAATATGCAGTCCAGTTTTGGGCACCAGTTCTCAAAAAGGATATCGGAGAACTGGAGAAAGTGCAGAGAAGGGCAACCAAACTGATAAGAGGCATGGAGGAGCTCAGCTATGAGGAAAGATTAGAGGAACTGAATTTATTCACTCTTGAGAAGAGGAGAATAAGGGGGGATATGATCAACATGTACAAATACATAAGAGGTCCATATAGTGAACTTGGTGTTGAGTTATTCACTTTAAGGTCAACACTGAGGACAAGGGGGCACTCTTTACGTCTGGAGGAAAAGAGATTTCACCTCCAAATACGGAAAGGTTTCTTCACAGTAAGAGCTGTGAAAATGTGGAACAGACTCCCTCCAGAGGTGGTTCTGGCCAGCTCAGTAGATTGCTTTAAGAGAGGCCTGGATTCTTTCCTAAATGCACATAATATAACTGAGTACTAAGTTTTGTAGGTAAAGTTGATCCGGGGTGAATCCGATTGCCTTTCGGGGGATCAGGAAGGAATTTTTTCCCCTCCGGTAGCAAATTGGATCATCGCTCTGCTGGGGTTTTTTGCCTTCCTCTGGATCAACTGTGGGTATGGAGTTGGGTGTATGGGAGGATGTACTGTGTTTTACTTTGTTTTATTTTTATTTATTTTTTATGGTTGAACTGGATGGACTTGTGTCTTTTTTCAACCTGACTAACTATGTAACTATATTATGGAGCAAGTGCTTACTGAATAAGGCACTTGCCCATAATATTTGCGGCGGCGTAGCGTAAACAGCAAACGCTACGCCGCCAGACAGATACATCAAATGTATCTGAATCCGGCCCGCAGTGTGAAGTTCTGCCCCTTAAATCTGACAGATTGCTGGAGAACTCATTCCTAGTGGTTTCATAGTTTTCTCTGAGTTTCTGTGTCGGTTGTATTGTATGTTTGCGTCTTACACTCTTTTTGGCAATATCTGCAGAATCTGCTCCCTGTACGTTTGTGCGTTCAGAGACATGAGGAATCTGCGTTGGTTCAGCCAAAACAAGGTTTGAAAAGGAAAAGGTTGGACAGCCGCACTTCCAAAAATCCTTAAAAGGTCACCTTTATTGGTAAAAGGAAACAGCACTACAAATCACACCAGGCAGTGGGGTATAAGCTGACGCATTTCGCACTGTCCAACCTTTTCCTTTTCAAGTTTTGTTCCATACATTGCCTGCACCCACGCTTCTGAGAGGACACTGATTGCTTAGTGCACTCACCTGGAGCGGCAGTTCCCTTCTTCTCTATTGCAGCCAAAACAAGGTGCTCAGAATCTTGTCTGGACATTGGTCACGTTTTTGCAAAAAATGGTACTGTCTCTTTAAGAAGACAAACAGCAGTTTAGACAGGTGGGGTAACACCGTTCAATATGCAGTAAGCTTTTGCAACCATGTGCTTTCACAAGATGGCAAATGGCAGTGAGCTTGATTGCAGGTCAGGTACACACATATACACAGCAGGCTGTGGGAATTCTATACACCTTTTGACTAAGCTTGATTGAAGATAAGCGCACACATATACACAGCAGGCTGTAGGGTGCTATACATCTTTTGACTAATCTTGATTGCACATAGGCGAACACATACACAGCAGGCTGTAGGATTCTATACATCTTTATGCCGCGTACACACGATTGGAAATTCTAGCAAGAAAACCGTGGATTTTTTTTCAGACGGAATTTTGGCTCAAACTTGTGTTGCATACGCACGGTCACACAAATGTTGTCTGAAATTCCGATTGACATTCGCGGTGACGTTCAACACAAAAATGAAGTTCAATAGGCAGTGCGGCTCTTCTGCTTGATTCCGAGCATGCATATTTTTTTTTGTGTCGGAATTGCATACAGACGATTGAAATTTCGGACAAGAACTTTTCCTGTCTGAAAATTTGAGAAAAATTTGAGGAAATTCCGACAGAAAAAGTCCAATGGGTCCTACATGGTCGGAATTTCGGACCAAAAGCTCACATCAAACTTTTCTTGTCGGATATTCAGATCATGTCGGTCAGGGGAAAAAAGAATGCCCCTTACATTGGCGGTCAGGGGGAAAGAATGCCCCTTACATTGGCAGTCAGTGGGAAGAATGCTCCTTACATTGCTGGTCAGTGGGAAGAATGTCCTGCACTCCTGAAGAGTTGGTTCTTATTCACCAAAGAAAGGCAGGTCTCCCCTCCCTCTTGGGCCATTCTAGTGCACTGCTTATCAAAACTCCCTCCCCAGCATCGAAACAAACAGGCAGGAGACTGAGTCACATCCAGCAAAATACCTGCCAGGCTGATGGGATTTACACAGCGGGACATATATTTTTTTTGATAAAATATCACAAATATTCGATATTAACGAATATTTCACGAATATTCTTCTATACATTCGTGAAATATCGCGAAATAGAATATGGCGTATTCCGCTCAACACTGTTGTCCAGTGCTCAAATCCTGTGCTAGCTCAAGCAGAGAAACAAGCCTTCCCAAATGACACCCTAAGCAGAGAAAATGCGTTGCACGGAGGCACTCCTTCCACCATATTTCTGGGTAAGAGAGAGACATCACTCGTTTCCTTCCCCAGAAAGGGACACCCAGGCAAAAAAACAGCAGAAGACACGCTGCAAGTTTTACAAACAGTAGCTCATAAAGACGGAAGGCAAAACTTGTGCATGTCACTTTACCTGCCCCCCTGAAGACTCGCTCTGTTCTCCGCTCTGACCCCCGCCGCGTACTCCGCCCCTCTCCACTTTGATTCCCGCTGTGCACTCCTCCCCGCTCTCCGCTGTACGCCAAGCCACGCTCGCTACGCTCTCCACCCTGATCCCCTCCCCGCTCTCCGCGCTCTCCACTTTGATTTCCGCCGTGCACTCCTCCCCGCTCTCCGCTGTACGCCAAGCCACGCTCTTCACCCTGATCCCCTCCCCGCTCTCCGCCTGCCGCCCGCTGACTTCTCTCATCTGAAGTATCGGGTGAAGCATCGGGAGCATTTGCGCGAGTACAAGTACTCGCGCAAATGCTCGGTATCGGTCCCGATACCTATACTATTATCGGTATCGGGACAACCCTAATATATATATATATATATATATATATATATACACACACACACACACACATGTACACAGTAAAACCTTGGTTTGAGAGTAACTTGGTTTGAGAGTATTAAAAAGAATAGAGGAGCCTCTAAGTGTAGCAATATGGTTACATTTAATAAGGGTACAAAATTTAGCAACTTATTGCTACACTTAGAGGTGCCTCTTTTCTCTTTTGTACCCTGTAAAAAAAGGCTTTGATATACAAGTGCTTTGGATTACAAGCATGTTTCTGGAGCGAATTATGCTCGCAAATCAGGGTTTTACTGTATATAAATTCTATGGCCCATTGGGGCGGCACATATTTGTTTTTTACTGTGTTAATGATAGATGGAGAAACAACCACTGCGCATACATACTGTATATGAAATTATGCAAATATGCAGGACATTGCTTTATCCTTTTATGGAGGAGACATTTGAATACCGTATGTTGGTCATAAATTAGGTCTTTTTACTAGTTTAGAGAATAGAATGGGGTGGAGTGGAAAACAATTTAGTTTTATAATTGTTTTAAATGGTCCTCCTAAATATTATTTAAAGTGTTTGTTAACCCATACATAAAAAACACTGGCAGCTCCTCTATTATAGGTAGGCATATCACACTGTACATGTCTTTTATAAAAACAGGGTATGTAAATACCGATTTAGAGCGATCTTCAGGCCGGTCACGTGATTTGTGGCCGCTGTACGTCTCCGATACATGGCTTCTGCGGAGGGGGGGGGAGATCTCTCTCTGATGTCAGCTGGGGAGGTCACAAGGCCCCTCCTGCAGTAGTCCTAGAAACTGGCCGGGTGTCACGTAAACTGGCCTGAAGATTGATCTAAAAAGATATTTACATGCTTCATTTTTATAAGACTAATGCAGTATTTATACTAATACTAATACATGCAATCTATAATAGAGGGGCTGGCAGGAACTATTTAGATTTTTTTATTTGTACTAATAGCGGCAGGGGGAAGGGGGAGGAGACAGAGACATAGAACACGGAGCTGACAGGCGGGGGGAGGGGTGAGGGCGAGAGATGAGAGCAGAACAGGGCTGCAGATGAAGAAGGGACGTATGCTGACCATGGTAGTCAGGGCTCAGTAGCCCCTTATTTTCGTGGTCAGCGCAGAGAGGGGGGATACAGGAAGTTGCCCGGATCAGCCAGGTTTTTCCACTTAGAGGGGGGCATATTACACAGCACAAGCACTATGCTGTTTAATCTGCTTTAAGGGACCAGAATCTCTTTTTTGGGAGGGGTTAACAAACACTTTAATGTTACTTGCAAACTTGTTTTAGTAAAAAGAATGTCACAATACACCATTCTAATTGTGAATCTGAATGCTTGCTATCTCTAGTTCAAAGTCCAGTTTTCACCTGCAATAATCTTATGCCTTTATGCCTATCATGACGAACCTAAGTTAACAAGGATACTGGCTAGCAATGTGTAAGTGAGGAGGAACGCTATGAACGAATTGATTTCGTCACACACAGATCACATTACTGTGTACACACAGAGATACAAAGACGACAGCAGAGTTCTGGGAATTCCAAACCCAATATCAAATGAATGCACTGCTAGCCTGGAACATGAGTCTTGGTTTGTCAGCTTCATTCTCATTATCATTCACTATCAGTAATGTATATCCTAAGTAAAAACACCAGTAACAAAATCTAAAGGTGTACGCACGTGACCTACTTGAATTTGGGATACTGCAGCTGATGTTTAAGCATTTGCTATAACGTACAAAGCTAGGCAGTTCAAACTGAGCATAGAAGGCTGCCAATTATTTTAAAAGAATAACTGTACTTTTCTGTACTTTTTTACAGCTAGCTACTTTACATTCATTAACTGCAAAAAAACAGATCCCCATTGTTTTATCCTGACTTATCCATACTCCTATGAGCTATGCAAGTAGAGTCAACGTTGCTCTATACAGCTACCGCTAGTCCCTAGATGGTCCCTAAATTTGGTTGGCATGCATGGGGAGCACAGTGGCTAAGTGGTTAGCACTTCCACCCAGCAGCACTATAGTTGTCAGTTTGAATCCCAGCCATGGCACAACCTGCCTGGAGTTTGCATGTTCTCCTTGTGCCTGTGTGGGTTTCCTTTCACACTTCAAAAACATGCTGGTAGGTTAATTGGTTCCTGTCTAAACTGTCCCTAGAATATGAGTTAGGACCTTGAGGGCAGGGACTGATGTGAATGTATAATACATATATGAAGCACAGCCTAAACTTGATGGTGCTATATAAGTACCTGTAATAAATAAATCACATACTTTTCTATAGAGTGGCCATTTAATAATTATCCCAACTATTAACAAGTAGTCCATAGGAATGAATGGTATTTTTCTATGTATACATAGAAGAAAAGGGGGGCCAGATGGAGAGTTTGTAGCAGCAGCTGTGTGGCTCCTCATAGACCATGATCGTTTAAGCTGTCAGACTGTGTCAGAATTTAACCGGTTCCCGACCGGTGCACAACGATGTACGTCGACAGAATGCTCGCGACCCTGCTGTGAGCTCCACGACTGCGCCCGCTGGACCTGAGGACCCGATCGCCGCCGGTGTCCCGCGATCGGGTCACTGAGCTGAAGAACGGGGAGATGTTTGTGTAAACACAACATCTCCCCGTTCTGCCTAGTGACACAGTGACAGTTCCCTGTCATCAGGAACAATGATCAGTGACGTGTCACGGCAAGTTACACCCCCTAACAGTTACAAGCACTCCCTTCAGCGCCCCCTACAGGTTAACCCCTTCACTGCCAGTGCATTTTTATAGCACTGATCGCTGTAAAAATGACAATGGTCCCAAAATGGTGTCAAAAGTGTCCGATGTGTCCTCCATAATGTCGCAGTCACGATAAAAATCGCTGATTGCCGACTATACTAGTAAAAATAAAAATATTAATAAAAATGCTATAAAACTATCCCCTATTTTGTAGACGTTATAACTTTTGTGCAAACCAACCAATAAACGCTTATTGTGTTTTTTTTTTACCAAAAATATGTAGAAGAAAAAATATGTTTTTTATATATTTTTTGGGTATATATATATATTATAGCAAAAAGTTAAAAATATTGAATTTTTTTCAAAATTGTCGCTCTATTTTTGTTTATAGCGCAAAAAATAAAAACCGCAGAGGTGATCAAATACCACCAAAAGAAAGCTCTATTTGTGGGAAAAAAAGGACGTTAATTTTGTTTGGGAGCCACGTCGCACGACCGCACCATTGTCAGTTAAAGTGACGCAATGCCAAATAGCAAAAAGTGGCCCGGTCTTTAACCAGCCAAATGGTCTCACAGATGATGGATGTATCTTGGAGCCGAGTGCTGGAACAATTGTTCCAGAATCAGCTCTACATCTACACATCCATTGTTAGATGGAGTAATCTTCCAACAAATGCAGTAACATGAGTCAAGGATATCTTTCAGGTAACTGCACAATGAATGTCAATATATGCATTTTTTTACAACCAGTGACCACCAATGCTTTATTTTGGAGAGGCAATAGCCACAGACCATGAATAATGTTGGGAACAGATTTTTTTTATTTTTTATATACCATTAACCAAAAATGTTTTTACTGCCAATGACCACCAATATTTTGGAAGGGGATCTTATTGGTACTGAGTAGCAATGATTGGAAAAGGGTGGAATTCTTCTTATGCTGCGTACACATGATCATTTTTCGGCATGAAAAAAACGACGTTTTTAAAAACGTAATTTAACCACTTAAGCCCCGGACCAATATGCTGCTAAATGCCCAGAGGTGTTTTTACAATTCGGCACTGCGTCGCTTTAACAGACAATTGTGCGGTCGTGCGACGTGGCTCCCAAACAAAATTATTTACTTTTTGTTATAAGAAAAATCGAATAAACTAAATTTTATGAAAAAATTTAGGCCAAAATTTATTCAGCCACATGTCTTTAGTAAAAAAAAAATTGCAATAAAAAAAAATTAGCTACCTAGCGGCAACAGCGACAATAATACAGCGATCAGAAAAATTATCGCTTAGTGACGCTGGTAATAGGGGGGTGAAAGGGTTAACTAGGGCTGTGATCAAGGGGTTAAAACTTTATTAGGGGGGGTACGGGGCTACCCTGGCTCTAACACTAACTGCCTGTCACAGTAACTGTCACACTGACACTAAATGCAGTGATCAGTAAATATATGATCACTGCTATTAGTGACAGTGTGACAGGGGGCTGGGGGGGGGAGTGATCGCAAGGGGTTAAATGTGCCTATGTGTGTGGTGTCAGTGTAGTGTTAGGTGCGACTTACTGTGAGTGTTCTCTCCTCTCGGCGGATTGAAAATAGTGTTTACATTACACAGGCAGAGGAAGTGACACGGCGGAGGCTCACGGGATTGGCTGGGAGCGATCACGAGGGGGCGGACAGAAACGAACAGCTGCCCCCTCAGGACGGATCGCTTCCGCAGGAGGGGGTCCCAATCAGACTCCCGACGCGCTAGAAGGCAGGGACGTATATATATGCCCATCTGCCTGTACGTGCCATTATGTGGACGTACATAGTCGTGCGGCGTTAAGTGGTTAAAATGATCGTGTGTGGGCTTCACATTGTTTTTCATGTTCTGAAAAACGACAAAAAAAAATTCGAGCATGCTGCATTTTTTTACGTCGTTTTAAAGAATGTTGTTTTTCGGGTTGTAAAAAATGTGCGTGTGTGGGCTAAAACGACGTTTTAAACCTGTGCATGCTCAGAAGCAAGTAATGAGACGGGAGCGCTCATTCAGGTAAAACCACTGTTCATAATGGAGTAAGCACATTCATCACGCTGTAACAGACAGAAACACGCGAATCATCTTTTACTAACACAGAATCAGCTAAATCAGCCCAAAGGCGAATAGAACTTCCCCTTTAGGCCGCGTACACACGATCAGACCGGTCCGATGAAATTGGCCTTAAGGCCAGTTTCATCGGACCAAATTGATCGTGTGTACGGGCCATCAGACTGTTGTCCATCGGACCAAGGTTTTAAAACTTGGTTTAAAATTTGTTCGATGGACGCCTGACCGTCGGACCAAAACGATGGTTAGTACACAAAAGCATCAAACCAAAAACCTGCGCATGCTCAGAATCAAGTCAACGCATGCTTGGAAGCATTGAACTTCATTTTTCAGCACGTCGTTGTGTTCTACGTCACCGCGTTCTGGCCCGATGGGATTTTGGACTAATGGTGTGTATGCACATCAGACCACTTCAGTGGTGACCCGATTAAAACGGTCCGTCGGACCATTCTCATCGGACCAGGCTGATCGTGTGTACGTGGCCTTAGAGTGCAGTCGTACATGTTGTATGTCACCGCGCTTTGCTCATCATTTTTTAAAAACGATGGTGTGTGGGCAATGTTGTTTTTAATGATGAAGTTGGAAAAACATTGGGCCAGATTCAGAGACCCGTAACTCCTGTCAAACTGGTGTTAGACTGGAGTACTTTAGAATTACGTGCGTTTTTTAGCTAGTCTGAAATCTCAAACCATGAAAAGACGGCTGCGGGCTTCAATTCGACTGGATTACGTGTTCGTACACCTTCGGATTTACGCTGCAATAAAATTGCGGCCACTGGGTGGACTTCCCGTCGTTTTCCGCATCGGGGTATGCTAATGAGCTTTTGCCGGCAATCCCCGGAATTACGATCTTCAATCGCAATCTCTTACAGCATCTTTAGTCATCTTTTTTTGCGTAACACTATACCAGCTTTTTGCTGGTCTAATATTAGACAGCCCATGTTAAGTATGGCCGTCATTCCCACGTCGAATTTCAACTTTTTCCGACGTCTTTTTTTATTTTTTACGTAAGTCGTCCGGGAATAGGAATGTCCGTAAACGACGCTACTCAAACAAAAAAATTACGTAACGACGTGATTTCGCGCAATACACGGCGGGAAATTTCTGAACGGAGCATGCGCAGTTCGATCGCCGCGGGGACGCGCCTAATTTAAATGCTTCACGCCCCCTAATCGCGTATTTCGATTACGCGGCGAGAAATAGACTACGCCGCCGTATCGTACGGGCAAAAATCTACCAGAATTCGATGAAGAGCCTGGTAAAATACGGTAGCATAGAGTATTTCGATTACGCTGCGCAAATTTACGTGTACCTGAATCTGGCCCATAGTTTTTTGGACATGCTGAAAAACAGTCGTAAAATCGCGTGTACGCCGCATTACTGTCATTGACCTTTGATGCTCTGGGGAGAAGAATTCTATAACCACTGACAATCACTGATCTTTAAGGAGTGAGTACAAGGACACAATCATATTTGCTGACTCTGTTTGACTATGCTTCATTAAACCAGAAGAAATAACGAGCAGCTGATTTGTATAGGTTACTGCAAAGCATTACCCTTTGCTCTATGTGCCAAAGACAAGATGTCAATAACCTGAGCCAGCTGATTTTAGCTAGCTGGAACAAAGATCTCTTGATAATGTCATGCCTGTACTGTATAAAAGGCAGAATCCTAGAGCTCTAAGAAAAGAGTGGATCAAATAGGCTTGAGAAATGCCTGCACTGTTTAAACATGTATATGTGTCCAACCTTGGCATGGAGCTAAGGTAGATAGACATTCTGGGGGTTATTTACTAAAACTGGCAAGTGCAAAATCTGGTGCAACTCTGCATAGAAACCAATCGGCTTCCAGGTTTTTGTCAGGCGGCTTACACACGGTCGAGGTTCTCGGCAGAAACCAGCGAGAACCTCGCTGGGAGCCGCATTCTGCTGAGAACCTCGGCCGTGTGTACGCTCTCGGCGAGCATCCCGTCGGGAATGCCGTCGAGCAGAAATAGAGCATGTTCTCTATTTGCTCGACGGCCCGTCGGGATAAATGGCTGGTTGCCATTCCCGACGGGCGGGTCGCCGAATCTGACGGCCGGCAGAGAACCTCGACGGGCGGAACGATGTATTCTGCCCGTCGAGGTTCTCTGCCGTGTGTGCGCGGCTTCAAAGTTTAGATGAATAAGCTGAAGTTAGACGCAGATTGGCTACCATGCACAGCTGCAGCAGACTCCGAGTGCTCCAGTTTTAGTAGATCAACCTCACTGAATCTCCAGAGCTGAAGTTAGGCTCTACTGTTATTACAAGTAGTGGGAAGCGACATCCACCCTTCCTAAGGCTCGCCCGGCTCTTCTGTACCACTGGGAGGCCCTAGCGACCAGCCGGGCATGTTCACCGGCTGGCCGAAGACCCAATATAGACCCCGGGTCCCTCCATAAAGAGTACCTGTCACTGACTATTACAGTCACAAGGGATGTTTACATTCCTTGCAACAGCAATA
Source organism: Rana kukunoris (assembly GCA_029574335.1). Lineage (NCBI taxonomy): Eukaryota > Metazoa > Chordata > Amphibia > Anura > Ranidae > Rana > Rana kukunoris. The sequence continues at coordinate 164,904,009 of CM056049.1, forward strand.
AAAGTGACCAAAAATAAAAAATGTAGAGACAGTGTAAAAATAAAATAAAATAAATAAGAAAAAAATATAATTTAAAGCGGCCCATCCCTCTGTGCTCAAATGCATACATTAGAAGCACACACAAATATAAACAGTGTTCGAACAATAATTCTAGCGCAAGACCTCCTCTGTAAAGCCTCATACACAGGATCAGACTTCAAACAAACTTTTTCAAGGATTTTTGTTCGAAGGGCATTGGCCGTGAACTTGGTATGCATACACACGGCAGGACTTATTCAGCAAATTTTCCCAAAGTCACATGGTTTTTCAGCTCTTTACTGCCACCCTTTGGTCAACTTCTGTATCGTTGTCTGATCTTTTGCATTGGTTCTGAGCATGTGTGTTTGTACTTTGGACTTAAGTCCAATGGATTGCTGTACACACGGCAGGACTTTGCACCATAGGACTTTTGTTGATGGAAAGTTTGTATGTTTGCAGAGTGAACTTTTGTCCGATGAAAACCGAAAAAGTTTGTCCAATGGAGCGTACACCCGCTCTGATTTTTCGGAAAAACCTGCTCATTTTAAAGTTTGTTGCCAAAAAGTCCTATCATGTGTATGGGCCTTAACTCTAAACTGGTAACCTGCAGACATTTTTAAAGCGTTCCTTATGGAGCATGACATGTTAGATATCTAAAGGCATAACATCTTTCACAATATACAAAAAAAAATTGGGCTAACTTTACTGTTTGTTTTTTTTTGTTTTTTTTATTTATTAATGAAAATGTATTTCCTCCAAAAAAAAAATGCATTTGAAAGACCGCTGCACGAATACAGTATGACATAAAATATTGCAACAATCTCCATTTTATTCTCTAGGGTCTCTGCTAAAATATATATATATATATATGTGTGTGTATATAATATGTTTGGGGGTTCCAAGTAATGTTCAAGGACAAAATACTGGACCGCCTAACGCCGATATACGTGGGCAGAATGGCATGGCTGGGCACAGGCACAGCCGTGGGTTGCGAGCGTGCCCCCGGCGGCGCGCTCGCAAACCCGGTCTGAAGCTCCGTGACCACGCCCGCGGGACCCGCAAACCCGATCACCGCCGGTGTCACAGGAGCTGAAGAACGGGGAAAGGTGAGTCACTGATCATCTTTTCCCTGTTAATGGGGAACGACGATCAGTGACGTCACACATCCAGCCACGCCCCCCTACAGTAAGAATCACTCCCTTAGGGCACACTTAACCTCTTAGCGCCCCCTAGTGGTTAACCCCTTCACTGCCATTGTCATTTTCACAGTAATCAGTGCATTTTTATAGCACTTTTCGCTGTGAAAATTACAATGGTCCCAAAAATGTGTCAAAAGTGTCCGATGTGTCCGTTTTGATGTCGTAGTCACGAAAAAAAAACGCTGATCGACACCATTACTAGTAAAAAAATATTAATAAAAATGCCATAAAACTATCCCCTATTTTGTAAACGCTATAACTTTTGCGCAAACCAATCGATAAACGTTTATTTATTTTTTTACTAAAAATATATAGAAGAATACGTATCGGCCTAAACTGAGGAAAACATTTTTTTTTTATATATCTTTTTTGGGGCTATTTATTATAGCAAAAAGTAAAAAATATTGAATTTTTTTTAAAATTGTTGCTCTATTTTTGTTTATAGCGCAAAAAATAACTAAATAAAAGTACTATTTGTGGGGAAAAAAGGGAAGCCAATTTTGTATTGGAGCCACATCGCACGACCGGGCAATTATAACTTAAAGCGACGCAGTGCCGAATGGCAAAAAGGGGCCAGGTCCTTAACCTGCATATTGGTCCGGGTCTTAAGTGGTTAACTTGTAAGCAAGTGCCAGAAAAAGGCTTAGGCATGAAGGGGTTGATCTGGCAGCAGAATAAATAGAATATAAAACTTGCATTGATTTTCAAAGTCTGACACAGCTGCAGCCGTACCTGGATAGAATACACATATAGGCTACTAGGCAACTAGGACATGAATCAACCAAGTTAGCGACAAAATTAAATGTACCGGCTGCTTATTCGTTAGCCAAGTCGCAGCAACAGTTTTTAAATGTATTTGTGATTTGGAAATCTAGACAGTCAAATGAGACAGATCTGCACAGGTCTGGGACAGATTTACCACTGATAAAACAGATGGTCACTCCAAACTGATTTTTATCCGTTTAATTAACTGCTTGCCGACCAGCACACGACTATATACTTTTCGGCAGTATGGCACAGACAGGCAGAAGGACATATATATATATACACGTCTCCTTTAAGATCGCGGCATTGTGGACGCGTGCCGCCGCAAGCTCCATGAGCCCGACTGTGGGTCCCGTGGACTCGATCACCGCAGGGATACCCGCGATCGTCTCACGGTGAGGAAGGACGGGGAGATGTTAATGTAAACAACAGTGCATTTTTATAGCACTGATCGCTGTAAAAATGACAATGGTCCCAAAAATGTGTAAAAAGTGTCTGGTGTGTCTGCCATAATGTCGCAGTCACGATAAAAATCGCTAATCGCCATCATTACTAGTAAAAAATAAAAAAAAATATTAATAAAAATGGCATAAAACTATTCCCTATTTTGTGGACACTAGGGCTCAGATTCACGTAGGGGGCGTATCTTTAGAGCGGCGTAGCGCATCTCAAATACGCTACGCCGACGTAACTTAAAGAGGCAAGTGCAGTATTCACAAAGCACTTGCTCCGTAAGTGGTGTCAAAGTAGGAAGGAGGTGGGCGTCATCTATTTAAATTAAGCGTGACCTCATGCAAATAAATGGCCGATTAACCACTTAAGACCCGGACCAAAATGCAGGTAAAGGACCTTGCCCCTTTTTGCGATTCGGCACTGCCTCGTTTTAACTGACAGTTGCGCGGTCGTGCGACGTGGCTCGAAAAACAAAATTGGCGTAATTTTTTTTCCTCACAAATAGAGCTTTCTTTTGGTGGTATTTGATCACCTCTGAGATTTTTATTTTTTGCGCTATAAACAAAAATAGAGCGACGATTTTGAAAAAAATTCAATATTTTTTACTTTTTGCTATAATAAATATCCCCCTAAAATATATATAATTTTTTTTTTCCTCAGTTTAGGCCGATACGTATTCTTCTACCTATTTTTGGTATAAAAAAAAAATCGCATTAAGCGTTTATCGGTTGGTTTTCGAAAATTTATAGCGTTTACAAAATAAGGGATAGTTTTATTGCATTTTTACAAAAAAAAAAAATTTTTACTACTAATAGCAGCGATCAATTTTTTTTACTACTAATAGCGGCGATCAGCGATTTTTTTCGTGACTGCGACATTATGGCGGACACTTCGGACAATTTTGACACATTTTTGGGTCAATTGTCATTTTCACAGCAAACAATGCATTTAAATTGCATTGTTTACTGTGAAAATGACAGTTGCAGTTTGGGAGTTAACCACAGGTGGCGCTGTAGGATTTGCGTGTTCCCTGTGTGTGTTTACAACTGTAGGGGGGTGTGGCTGTAGGTGTGACGTCATCGATCACGTCCCCCTATAACAGGGATGATGCGATCGATGCTGCGGCCACAGTGAAGCACGGGGAAGCCGTGTCTACACACGGCTCTCCCCGTTCTTCAGCTCCAGGGACCGATCGCCGCACTCCAGCAGTGATCGGGTCCGCGAGTCCCGCGGTCCCGGTCCCGGAGCTTCGGACCGGGTCCCGGGAGCGCGCCGCGTATATATACGTTGATGTGCCCAGCCGTGCCATTCTGCTGACGTAAATGTACAGTAGGCGGTCCTTAAGAAGTTAAACGGCGCATGCGCATGCATGCTCAGAATCACGTCGCATATACTCCCTAAGATACGTCGGCTCAATGACTACGACGTAAAAGACGCCGGCTGTTCCAACGTCCATACCTTTGAATGGGTTGCACCACCTATATGATGGAATAAGTTTACGCCGGACGTAACCCTTACGCAATCCGCGTATCTTTTCCGCCTGGCGCATCTACGTTCGTGAATCGGCGTATCTTACTCATTTGCATATTTAACAAGGGAACGCCGAATGCGTCCAGCGTAACTATGCGCCCAAGATACGCCGGCGTAGGCAAGTTACGTCGGGCGGCTGAAGCCTTGTTTTAGGGCGTATCTAGCTTCGCGAATCGGCGTAAAAGTATGACGGCGCACTTTTTTACTTACGACGGCGTATCTGGAGATACGCCGGCATAAAGCTACCTGAATCTGGCTATATAACTTTTGCGCAAACCGATCAATAAACGCTTATTGCGATTTTTTTACCAAAAATATGTAGAAGAATACGTATCGGCCTAAACTGAGGGAAAAACATTTTTATATATTTTTGGGGGATATTTATTATAGCAAACAGTCAAAAATATAGATTTTTTTTCAAAATTTTCACTCTATTTTTGCTTATAGCGCAAAATATAAAAACCACAGAGGTGATCAAATACCACCAAAAGAAAGCTCTATTTATGGTAAAAAAAGGATGTCAATTTTGTTTGCGAGCCACGTCGCACGACCGCGCAATTAGCAGTTAAAGCGACGCAGTGCCGAATCTCAAAAAGTGGCCCGGTCTTTGATCAGCAAAATGGTCCGGGGCTGAAGTGGTTAACAGAGCGGTCAGAGGCATGTTTTTCTTTGTTGCAATGATACTTTAGACTAAGGGCCCTTTCACACGGGCGGATCGTATGTCCGCTTTTTCATAAAAGGGACATACATTGGTCCCTATGAGATCGTGGGTGTCAGAGGATGAATATCCGCTGACATCCGATCTCGTCCGGTTCCGCGTTCCTCCAATTCTGCTGACGGAGGAAAAAACTATTTTTCCATCCGTCATCGGATCGAATCGGGTGAACACGGACAGAGGGTCCGTGTTCATCCGATCCCCCCATAGAGGAGAGCGGAGAAAATACAGGGCAGTCCCTGCACAGTGTGCGGGGACTGCCCTGTAATCTGCTGGCTCAGCATGGATCAACGGAGCGATCCCCGTTGAGCAAGCAGGGGTTCATTACTGATCCGACCCGTGTGAAAGGGCCCTTAGAGAAAAAGCAGGAACAATGTATTATTGAAGCTGCAACATTATAATAAAACTGTCTCAAAATCTGTCTCACTGGTCCTGTTTAGCATTGCTTTGCTGTGTGACAGAACTAATAAATGTCAGGAAGTAAGTAACACTTAAGCTGAATTTCACTGCAGAAAGTGGACTTGGTGCAGCAATCTATATATACATAGTGATGTCACATCGGGTCAAAGTCCTGAGATAAAAAAGAGCAATATCTATAGTTTACCTCTACTTTTCATATCAGTGAACTTTACCTTCAGCAAGCGTGCGTTTTCCTGTTGGTACTGCAAAAAATAAAAAATAAACTATAATTAATCTGAACTTGTGGATCCTAAGGGGAAAACTAGAAATCAAGTGCTTTCCAAAGAGCAGTAAATCAGATTTTTTTTTATTTATTTTTTTGAATACAGTTTTGCAACATACACTCACGGGTCACTTTATTAAGTACACCTGTTTAATTGCCTGGTAACACAAAATGCTAATCGACCAATCACATGGCAGAAATGTAATGCATTTAGGCATCTAGACATGGTGAAGACGACTTGCTGAAGCATCTAAGCATCAGAATGGGGAAGAAAGGGGGGAAGAAAGGGGATTTAAGTGACTTTGAACGTGGCATAGTTGTTGGTGGAAGGAGATATGGCGCAGTTCTGTGGAAAAACCATATAACAAACAAGGGGAAGAACCCTGTGTGTGCAATTTAAACAGATTGGCCCGGATTCATATAGAGCGGCATATATTTATGCCGGCGTAGCGCATCGTCTTTACGCTACACCGGCACAACGTTGAGAGGCAAGCATGCTATTCACAAAAAATATGCGCTCAACGTTGCGCCGGCGTAGCGTATAGTTGTTGGCGTAAGCCGACGTAAGTCAAAGTAGGTGGAAGTGGGCGTGATATATTATAATGAAGCGTGACCCCATGCAAATGATGGGCTGAGCTTCAAAAAACGAAGATTCCTGTTAACTGGAGCACCTGGTATCAAAGTGGATGTGGAGGACGACAACCCCTTGGCATACCTCCAACTCTTTTTGACCGATGAGGTTATTGAAAAAATTGTTACGGCACCAGGAGCAACAAGCTGCTACGCATCAGAGGTTTTCAAGGAGCAGAAAGTGGGAACCAGTGACCAAATGAGGACATCTGGAAGTTTCTAGGGCTAATAATTCTTCAGGGAGTGGTGGGGAAGGAAACTACTGCAGAAGTGGTATTGGAGAACCAAAAAAATACTAGCCACTCTTTTTTTTGGCAGGGTGATAACTAAATACAAATTTTCTCTGATAATGAAATATTTGCACTTTGCAAATAATAAAGAATTTGATGAGACTTCTCATCCAGCTTCAAAACTTAAAAAGATTTGGGATGTTTATGAAACTATTCTGAAAAATTTCCAGCAGACCTATGTACCAGATAGAGACATCAGTAACAACGAAAGTCTTATGGCCTACAAAAGAAGACTCAGCTGGATACAGCATTTGGTGTCAAAGAGAGCACGATTTGGCATAAAATCATTCATGCTATGTGAATCGAGCTCTGGTTACATATGTGATTCGGTCCTATAAACCAGCAAAGAAACCAATCTCAACGAACGATTCAGTAATTATGGAATGGCAACCGCTTTGGTTCTTACTTTGATTGAGCCATTGCTGAATCAGGGCTACGGTGTAACCACAGACAATTTTTACACTTCTCTAGAACTCTATGGCGGCGTACACACGACCGGTTTCCTCGGCAGAATTCAGCAAGAAACTCGATGGGAGACGTATTCTGCCAAGGAAACCGGTCGTGTGTATACTTTTTGCCGAGAAACCTGTCGAGGAACTTGTCGAGCAAAAAAGAGAGCATGTTCTCTATTTTCTCGATGGGCAATGGGAAAATTTGGCTCGACAAGTTTTTTGACTGCCGAACAAGGAACTCGACTGGGAAAACGATGTGTTTCGCCCAACGAGTTTCTCGGTCGTGTGTACGCCGCCTATGAGTTCCTTCTACACAACATGACGGATGCATATGGGACCGTTAGGGCTAACCGGCGTGACATGCCGCCAACCTTTGGCAATAAAAAGCTCAAGGCAGGAGAAAGGCAAAATTATGGCACTGAGATGACGCAACAAAAAAGATGTGTGCCTAATGAGCAGGGACGCTGTTAGAAATTATGGGGCCCCATACAGTGTACCTGACGGGGCCCCCTTCAACCATGCCCTTGACCCCATCCCTGTCCCAACTCCTAACCCCGGCTCAAAACAAAAGGCAGGTTTGTTGCCGTTTACAGGTGCATGCATTGTTAATAAAATTACATTGTATCTTTCATTTTTATTTATTTTTTGCTTTCACAAGGAATGAATAACATCCCTCGTGATAGCAGGGCCATGACAGGTCCTCTTTTAATTTGTGCAGAATCACTGGGGCTAAAAAATGATATCTGATCATTGCTGCAGTGATGACAGAGATATCACCCTTCCAATCCAGCGACATGCTGGTGCGTCGCTGGACAGAAAGTGGTTTGTTTTTGGGAGGGGGGGGGGAACAAAATGCAGCTCCACTGCACATGTTTACTGCTCCCCCAACTGAAGTGTAAAGTAGCAGCACATTAGCATTACAATCATCATCACAGGCAGCACAGTAAGCAGGGGCTCTATCATGGCTGTATGTGACATGGCTGTGGCTCTATCATTGCTGACTTTGTTAACTTATGTACTGTATATAACAGACTGTAATGCTGCGTACACACGAGGAGACATATCCGATGAAAACGGTCCGACAGACCGTTTTCTTCAGACATGTCTCCTGGGATGTTTTGGTTTGATGTGTGTACACACGATCAAACCAAAATCCCCGCGGACAGACAGCGCGGTGACGTGGCGGTGACGTTGACACCGCCACGTCACCAAACCAGAAAGTAAAATACATTGAATGGATTCAATGCATGCGGGAGATTTATGTCCGCTGGTTAGGCGTACTAACCAGCGGACATGTCCGACGGACAGGTTTCCAGCGGACAAATTTCAAAGCATGCTTTGAAATTTGTCCGCTGGAAAAACCTGTCCGCTAGGTCGTACACACGTTCCGATATGTCCGCTGAAACTGGTCTGCGGACCAGTTTCAGCAGATATGTTTGATCGTGTGTACGCGGCCTAACACAGCACAGCCATAACAAAGTCAGCAGCCATGAGACACAGAGCCATGATAGAGCCCCTACTTACTGTGCCACCTGTGAAGACTATTGTAATGCTAATATGCTGTATCATGTTTCAAAATGTACCATACACGGGATGTTTACTGAAGCAATATGACTAGTAATATTGCACCCTTGTTTGGCCTAAAATAAATTCAGTGTTTTTGATTTGATTGACTAAAATGTATTGAATAAAAAGTATTATTATTGTATTATTATTTGTTATTATTTATAGTTATTTATTATATTATAATTTAAGATTTTGTGTTTTAAACTTTATCATACCTGAGATGTCTACTAGACTCTTGTTTGGCCAGATTTAAGTGAGTTCCTAAGATAAAGTGCCGATATACTGGCACCAGCTATCACGCAGCTTATAAATCAATCATTCAAGGAAGGCATGGTGCCCTCCTTGTTGAAACAAGGTACTATAAAACCGATCCTAAAAAAAAACACCCTTGACCCTAAAGACCCAAACAATAGGAGGCCCATAACAGGTCTAAATGTTTTCTCCAAGATAATGGAGAAAGAAGTTGTACAACAATTACAACTACATTTAGAAACCCAAAAATGTCTCGATACGTTTCAATCAGGCTTCCGTCTGGGTCACGGAACTGAAACAGCTCTGGTAAAAATATGGGATGATGTTCTAGAGGCCGCAGATGAAGGAGAACCCTCTCTCCTGATCCTGCTGGACCTAAGTGCAGCCTTTGACACGGTAGACCACGGACTACTACTCGCTAGGCTAGCTGAAGTGGCCAAAGTCACGGAAGCAGATCTACCATGGTTCTCCTCCTTCTTGGAAAACCGATCACAAACAGTAAAATTGGGATCTTTCACGTCAGAAATGCGTACGGTATCATGCGGAGTCCCTCAGGGATCTCCCTTGTCACCGGTACTGTTCAATATTTATCTTCCTTCCCCTCTTTGAGATCATCAGCAACCAAAAGCTACTCTGACATCCAGTTATCTAAAACTCAATGGTTCGAAAACAGAGCTTCTCCTGTTTCACGCAAACAGGAAAAGTCACCCCACCTCAACCTGGACCCCCCCGCCCATTCTGGGAAAAATGATTGCCCCTAGCACCAAAGTCAAAAGTCTCGTAGTCATTTTTGACTCCTACATGACAATGGATGCACAAATAGGGTCCGTAGTCAGCGGATCCCATCATCTGCTGCTCCTACTACGCCGACTCACTCCCTTTATCCCTAAAAAGGACATTGCAGTCGTGGTGGGAACAATCATTAATTCCAGACTTGACTATGCAAGTCATTCAAAACACGGCTGCACGATTAGTGACCGGAATGGGAGTCAATCTCCCTTTCACTTAGATCCCTTTACTGGCTACCAGTGAAAGACAGAATCACTTTAAAGGCACTCTGCCTTACACATAAGTGTATTCAAGGAAACGCTCCCCAATATCTATGCGAAAAAATAAAAGCCCATAACCCAAATCGCACTCTGCGATCTACAAATCAGAACCTACTGGAAATACCCAAGACAAGATACAAATCCAAAGGAGATCAGAGATTTGCTGTCCAAGGACCTCGGCTGTGGAATGCACTACCAACCACCATCTGAGTGGAGTCGGACCACTTGGCCTTCAGGAGAATGATTAAAACTCATCTCTTCTGAGGCAAACCGTTTTCCTTATCGAAAGAATGAAAACAGCGCCCAGAGGTGATTCAGTTCGCAAGTGTTGCGCTTTATAAGTTTTTCACTCACTCACTCCCTCAAGAATTACAGACCTACAATAAAAAACGCCAAATTTCCATGCAAAAATAATTGTACCGCTTTCTGCATCTAAAATTTGAAATAATCATACCGCCAGGGAGGTTATCATTGAGTGTGATGCCACGTACACTACACACCATTATTTTTTTCGGCATGAAAAAAAAAATTAAGTTTTTCAGCATGTAGAAAAAACAAAGTTTTGCCCACATACCATCGTTTTAAAAAAATGCTCTAGCAAAGCGCGGTGAAAAAAATTGTCATTTTTCAGAACCCGAAAAAAAATCATGTGAAGCCCACACACAATCATTTTAAATTACATTTTTTTAAAAAGCATTTTTTTTCATGCTGAAAAATGATCGTGTGTACACGGCATAAGTACTGTCTTTTGTGCTGTTTTTGTGTTTTTGTTTTGACTAGCCGAAGCTGCATTCCAGCGAGGACCTCAGCCGTGTGTACACAGAGCGCTCGCCCCGCCCGCACGCTCTCTTTTTGCTCGACGGCCCGCCTGGATGAATGGCTGGTTGCCATTCCCGACGGTCGGGTCGCCGATTTCGACGGCCGGCAGAGAACCTCGACGGGCGGAACGATGTGTTCTGCCCGTCGAGGTTCTCTGCTGTGTGTACGCGGCTTCACTGATCACATAGTTACATAGTTACATAGTTACATAGTTACATAGTTAGTCAGGTTGAAAAAAGACACAAGTCCATCCAGTTCAACCATAAAAAAAAAAAATAAACAAACAAAATAAAACACAGTTCATCCCATACACCCAACTCCATACCCACAGTTGATCCAGAGGAAGGCAAAAAACCCCAGCAGAGCATGATCCAATTTGCTACCGGAGGGGAAAAAATTCCTTTCTGATCCCCCGAGAGGCAATCGGATTTACCCCGGATCAACTTTACCTACAAAACTTGGTACTCAGTTATATTATGTGCATTTAGGAAAAAATCCAGGCCCTTCTTAAAGCAATCTACTGAGCTGGCCAGAACCACCTCTGGAGGGAGTCTGTTCCACATTTTCACAGCTCTTACTGTGAAGAAACCTTTCCGTATTTGGAGGTGAAATCTCTTTTCCTCCAGATGTAAAGAGTGCCCCCTTGTCCTCAGCGTTGACCTTAAAGTGAATAACTCAACACCAAGTTCACTATATGGACCTCTTATATATTTGTACATGTTGATCATATCCCCCCTTATTCTCCTCTTCTCAAGAGTGAATAAATTCAGTTTTTCTAATCTTTCCTCATAGCTGAGCTCCTCCATGCCTATTATCAGTTTAGTTGCCCTTCTCTGCACTTTCTCCAGTTCTCCGATATCCTTTTTGAGAACTGGTGCCCAAAACTGGACTGCATATTCCAGATGAGGTCTTACTAATGATTTGTACAGGGGCAAAATGATATCTCTATCTCTGTAGTCCATACCTCTCTTAATACAAGAAAGGACTTTGCTCGCTTTGGAAACCGCAGCTTGGCATTGCATGACGTTATTGAGCTTATGATCAACTAAAACCCCCAGATCCTTCTCCACTACAGATCCCCCCAGTTGAACTCCCCCTAGCATGTATGATGCATGCATATTCTTAGCCCCCAAGTGCATAACTTTACATTTATCAACATTAAACCTCATCTGCCACATAGTCGCCCAATTAGACAGAGCATTGAGGTCGGCTTGTAAATTGGAGACATCCTGCAAGGACGTTATTCCACTGCATAGCTGGGTGTCATCTGCAAAAACAGAAATGTTACTTTTGATCTCAGACCCAATATCATTTATAAATATATTGAAAAGTAAGGGACCCAACACTGAACCTTGGGGTACACCGCTGATAACCTTGGACCATTCAGAGTAAGAATCATTAACCACAACTCTCTGAATCCTGTCTTTCAGCCAGTTTTCTATCCATTTACAAACTGATATATCTAATCCTGTAGACCTTACCTTACACATGAGCCGTGTGTGGGGAACTGTATCGAACGCTTTTGCAAAATCCAAGTATACCACGTCCACTGCCACGCCTCTGTCCAGGGTTTTACTTACCTCTTCATAAAAGGAAATCAGGTTTGTCTGACAACTTCTGTCTTTCATGAATCCATGCTGTCTGCTGCTTAAATAGTTTGTTTCCAGCAAGAACTCATCCATGTGGTCTTTTATTAAAAGTTCCAGTATCTTCCCAACTATAGAAGTCAAACTAACAGGTCTATAGTTACTTGGTAAAGACTTTGTTCCCTTTTTAAATATAGGCACCACATTGGCTCTACGCCAATCCAGTGGTACTATTCCTGTCATTAATGAGTCCCTAAATATTAGATACAGTGGCTTTGAAATTTCAGAGCTCAATTCTTTTAGGATCCGTGGGTGGATGCCATCTGGTCCAGGTGCTTTATCCACCTTTATTCTGTCTAAATATTTCTGGACCATATCACTTTTGAGCCATTGTGGATTTGGGGCTGTGTCACTCCCACCCCCATTATGGACATGAGCTCCCCCATACTCCATTGTATACACAGAGCTGAAGAAAGCATTTAATAAATTTGCCTTCTCTATGTCCTCAGTCACCCACACTATATTATTTTGTAAAGGGCCTACATGCTCAGACTTGACCTTTTTACTATTAATATATTTAAAGAATTTTTTGGGGTTTGTCCTATCTTTTGCAATCTGTCGTTCATTTTGAATTTTTGCATCCTTGATTTCCTTTTTACATATTCTATTATAATCTTTGTACCATTTAAACGACACTAGTGTTCCTTCATTTTTATGTTTTAAAAGCTATTTTCTTATTGTTTATAGCTTTTTTAACTTTGACCGTGAGCCACATAGGTTTTATCTTTAGCCTTTTAAACTTATTGCCCATGGGAATATACTTTGCAGTGAGGTTCCAAAGAGTCTTTTTGAAGAATTCCCATTTCTGTTCTGTGTTCATCTGTGCCAATATTCCCTCCCAGTCCAAGCCCTGGAGAGCAGTCCTCATGCTTTGAAAATTTGCTCTCTTGAAATTAAGTGTTTTTATCTTTCCTGTATGTATTTCTTGCTTATAGTTAATATTAAATGAAATCATGTTATGAAGACTGCTGCCCAGGTGTTCCTTTATCTGAACATTAGTAATAAGCTCTGCATGGTTTGAGATTACCAAGTCCAACAGAGCATCATTCCTAGTTGGGGCCTCAATAAACTGGACCATAAAATTGTCCTGCAATAGGTTTTTAAATTCTTGTCCTTTAACTGTCCCAGAAATTCCATTATTCCAGTCAATTTCTGGGTAGTTAAAATCCCCCATTATTATCACCGTCCCAGCCCTGGCAGCCCTTTCCATCTGTGCAAGGAGCCGAGTCTCCACCTCCTCATTAACATTGGGTGGTCTATAACAAACTCCAATGATTAACTTTGAACTACGCACATCTGTATTCAGTTCCACCCATAATGCTTCAACTTCATCACACTCTCCATCAACCAGGTCCTCTTTCACGCTTGCTTTGAGGTCACTTCTCACATAGAGACAGACCCCTCCACCTTACCTTTTTACCCTGTCTTTCCGAAAGAGAGCATAGCCAGGAATATTTATAGCCCAGTCATGTGAGGATTGAAGCCAAGTTTCAGCAATACCGATTACATCATAGCTCTCCTCATGCACCAGAGCTTCCAACTCACCTGTTTTGCTTGGAAGGCTTCTGGCATTGGTGAACAAACACTTAAATGTATTGTTACATTTTTCGCTGGTGTTTTTCATATAATTTTTAGTAGTGCAAATGGCACTATAATTTCCAATGGCTGTTTGCAACATGGGAACTTTCTCGTCACCTGCCATAACCCAACCTCCATCTATCCCCATTCCACTCTCCATTAATGTCTGACCCCTAACTGACCTGTGTGCCCGATGTAGTTCTAGTTCACCCTCAAGTCCAGTTTAAATACTCCTCCAGCATTCCCCTAAACCTCTCCCCCAGCACAGCAGACCCCCTTCCATTCAAGTGCCATGAGCTGTATATATAATTATTTTAGGAGGGTTTCCCTGAGATCTGGAAATCATTTTAAAGAGTTCCTCTATAGCAAAAAGGTTTGGAAAAGCTGAGATACACTGTAAACGTAAATGCTGGAATAAATCATAGGTTAGTCCACTAGATGGTGCTAGAACGATACAATAGCTTAGCACGCCAAAAAATGATTATTGTGAACAGACATTGTATTTCATTTTACTCAGGATAGAGTCCAAGATTGCTTTCTATGCCTTTGAGCAGATTTGTTGTTTGTGACCTTAGAAAGTTGTGTAGATGGATTTTCTTTCATATTAACCATGTAAAAACATCAATGGCACACATTTCCCCATTTATTTGTCTGCACACATAGTAAAGACTGTAGCAAATCTTCTTATTCATCTCTAGCACAGTAACTAGCCTTTAAGGTACACTGGGGTTTATTTACTAAAGGCAAATCCATTGCACTTGGAAGTACAGTCACTGTAGATCTGAGGTGGACGTGCAAGGAAAATAAAAAACAGCATTTCTGCTTGCACATGATTGGATGATAAAATCAGCAGAGCTTCCCCTCATTTCAGATCTTTCCCTCAGATCTACTGCGACTGAACTTTCAAGTGCACTTGCATTGCAAAGTGGATTTGCCTTTAGTAAATCAACCCCAAAGATCTAAAAAGGTACTCCAATATAAGATAAATTCCACTAATAATTATCATTACTATAGGCTGTATTTATGGTAAGGTGGATAAAAGTTGAATTTTCCTCCAGTAGCATTGCATAAAGTTTTGTGTGCATGTTGAAGGGTAACTGAGTTTCAGAGAGATGAAATAAAGAAACTTCAACAAATCATCCTATTCATGTCTAATATTGCTCCATACATTCTTCAAAGCTAAACTCTAGGCACAAATTATTCATTTAAAGTGGTTGTAAAGCCACTTGGTCAGGAACATACAATCCCAGTGGTGTCACTAGGGTTGGTGTCACCTGGTGCGGTAAAATTTGGCGTCAAACCCCCGGTCACTGAGCAATCCGGGGCACTGAGCAGGTTAGCACATCAGAACAGCTCTCCCCCCTATGTAACCCTCTAATGTAACCCCCCCCCCTGTGCAATCACCCTAATGTAACCCCCCCTGTGTAATCCCCCTTATGGGACCTCCCTGCCATCCCCCTAATGTAACCCTCCCCCTGCAATCCCCCTAATGTAACCCCCCTGCAATCCCCCTTATGTAACCCCACCCCCTGTGCAATCCTCCTAATGTAAACCCAACTCCGTGTGCAATCCCCCTAATTTAATCCCCCTGCAATCCCTAATGTAACCCCCCCTCTGTATTCACAGACCTCAGATCAGCGTGGCTATATCAACATACATGTCTTTCCTCCTAGGCTCCTCCTCCTGTTGTGGCTATACTGTCAGTGTGGAGGAGGAGCCTAGGCTCCGTCAGCTCTGAGGAGTGTAATTGTGATAGGCAGCCGGCACCTCTCTCCACCTGCCTGTCACAATAATAGGAAATTCAGATTCCCAGAGGACATGTGGGCACTGGGATTTCTGAGCTGCCTGTCGGCCTCACAATGTTATTTCCTCCTCCCTCCACGAACATCACAAGGAGCGAAGGAGACACAGCAGCTGCCAGCAAATATACTGGAGTGCACAAGGGATGGCGGAAGTGGAGAGAGCTGCGGTGCCTCTCTCAATCCAGTGCCGTTTCCAGTGCCGTGCCCCCTCTAAAAAAGATGTTGATTCCTACTTTATTTCAGAGCGCCTCCTGGGGCTCACATGACTGATCCCCTCTCTCCTCTCCCAGTCTGACAAGCTGACAGGCAGGGAGGTAGGGGAGAGAAGAACAGAGGAGAGCTGCGGATGACAGAGGCACGTAAACTGACCACGGTGTCAGCTGATAAATCGTGGTCAGTTTACAGGGGGAGGGCAGAACCAGGCAGGATCATCCAGGTATTTTATTGATATGGGGGGCCAAATGACACAGCACAAGCACTGTGCTGTTATGCATGCTTTAAGGGAACGGGATCCATATTTTTTTTTAGAGTAACAAACGCTTTAAATATATTCCTCAGTATCCACTTTCTGTGCCCCATATGCGTTTGCCAACCCAGATATTACCTTGTAAAAATAGCAGTATCTTTGTACTGCATATAGCCTGTGCAGAGAGCAGAGCTGTGGGTGGGGCCCAGTAAGCTTCCCCTACTCCAAGCTATCTGCAGGTAAATATAAAAGGGGAGGAGACAGGATAATTTATTCTGCATAAGGAGAGAGTGCAGTAGTGCCCAGTCTATGTTACAGGAAGTTTTTGCACAGAGTTAAAGTTTCATGCTGGATGCATAGATTTTGGAGGAAATACACAAAATAAACCGTTCTGTACATACTACACATTCCCCTGTGTGTAGCTTGACATGCAGCTAAACCCTCCTATTCTGCAATAAACCAGACTGAATGTGATTTTGAAGCTTTATTAAAAAAAAACAGGGTGGGGGTGAAACTATTAAGAAAAAAATATAGATACATATAATCAGTATATGAAGTGAATAAGCTAGGTTCCAGATAGCGAAAAGTAATCTTCACCTGCTATGCTGCATTTAGAGGAATCAAGCAGATGCAAGTTTTAGTCCAACATGTACTCTGACAGCTGGTCCCTTCTTTCAGTTTCTAAGATGGCGTCTGAGTTCCCAGGATGCACCTGTTTCTCTTCTTTAGACTGAAGGCTGATGGGCACTTTTGTTAAAGGTGAACAGTTTCTAGTTTTTGCAAAAACAATAAAATCATCACTCCATCTTGTGGTCAACTCTGATATTGCAGGAACAACTTAAAGGGGTTGTAAAGGTTCGTCTTTTATTTTCTAAATAGGTTCCTTTAAGCTAGTGCATTGTTGGTTCACTTACTGTACCTTTTCCTTCAATTTCCCTTCTAAATGTTTTTTTCTTCATCTGAATTTCTCACTTTCTGTTTCTCCTCAGTAAGCTCTCCCCCCATCATCCAAGCTGTTCTGACTGGGGGATAGTCAGCCAGAACAGCTTACTGAGGAGGAGCAGGAAGTGAGAAATTCAGACAAAGAAAACAAACAAAAAAAAAACATTTAGAAGGGAAATCGAAGGAAAAGGTAAATGAACCAACAATGCACTAGCTTAAAGGAATTTTATTAATATCCTGCTGGAGGCAGAACATATAACAAGATTCAATTAACCCCCCTGGCAGTATTCCCGAGTCGGGCTCGGGGTGGTATTTCATTACCAAAAGTGGTAACCCCGAGCCTGACTCGGGATCGCCTTGCAGCAGCCACAGGCATGGTTTACTTACCTTGTCCCTGGATCCTGCGATGCCGCTGCGCTGTGTGATCGAGCGGTGTCTCCTCGCTCAATTCATAGTGTCCCTGTGTGCCGCCGATCTCCGTTCCCTGCGCCGTTACGACGCACAGGGGCGGAGAATGGCGCTAAATTCAAAAAAGTAAATAAACACAATACATAGATCTTATAGATTACAGTACTGTGTGTAAAAAAATACACACCCCCTTGTCCCTAGTGGTCTGCCCAGTGTCCTACATGCACTTTTATATAATAAAAAACTGTTCTTTCTGCCTGCAAACTGTAGATTGTCCATAGCAACCAAAAAGTGTCACTTTATGTCAAAAGTGGTTTTAGAGCAGTTAGAAAACAGCGATAACAAATTATAATCACTTGCAGAATTGAGCGATAGCGATTTGTGGGGAAATTCGTCATAAAAAAATAAAAGTAATGACAGCGACAATTCTGCAACTGAGCAAATTTCAGTGATTTTGAGTTGATTACATTATTGAATAATTTTTATTATAATTATATTAATATTTGTTATAATTATTTATAATTATTTATTATATTATAATTTATGATTTTGTTTTTCAAACTTTATCATACCCGAAATGTCTACTAGACTCTTGTTCGGACAGATTTAAGTGAGTTATTCCTAAGAATTACAGGCCTACAATGTAAAATGCCAAATTTCCTTGCAAAATAATGGTACCGCTTTCAGCACCTAAAATCTGAAATAATCATACCGCCAGGGAGGTTAACAGTTCACGTTATATATATATATATATATATATATATATACTGTATATATCACAGTGGTGTAGTGGGTAGCACTCTCTCCTAGCAGGTTTGGACCCCAACCACGACACCACCTTCCGGGAGTTTGCATGTTCTCCCTGTGCCTGTGTGAGTTAGGGACCCTAGATTGTAAGCTCCTTGAGGGTAGGTACTGATGTGAATGTACAATGTATATGTAAAGTGCTGCATAAATTAATGGCGCTATGTAAGTATCTTAAATTTATTTTTATATATATATATATATATTGCGTACATTGGAGTGCAGCTTTAATTGTAACAGCTAAAATAAATTTACAGGATTAATTTGATCTGCCAAACAATTTGTCATTCCCTGTAGCCAGTATTATGATATAGACCATGGGTCTTCAAACTACGGCCCTCCAGTTGTTCAGGAACTACAATTCCCATCATGCCTAGTCATGGAGGGCCGTAGTTTGAGGATCCCTGATATAGACACACCTCCCCAGCTCAGGCAGATTCTCATCATCAGTCACTTCAGTAGCACAGTATGTTCAGTAATGCTGCGTACACACGATCCGACATTTCAACATCAAAACCGTGGATTTTTTTCCAATGGATTGTTCGCTCAAACTTGTCTTTCATACATACGATCACACAAATGTTCTAGGAAATTCTGAACGTCAAGAACGCGGATACGTGCTGATGCAAATGAAGTTCAATGATTCCGAGCATGCGTCAAATTGATTCCTAGCATGCGTAGGATTTTTGTGCGTCGGAATTGGCTACAAACGACCAGAATTTCTGACAAGAACTTTTGTTGTCGGAAAAATTGAGAACCAGCTCTCAAACATTTGTTGTCGGAAATTCCGACAGCAGAAGTCCGATGGAGCCTACACACTGTCGAAATATCCAACCAAAAGCTCACATTGAACATTTGTTGTCCGAAATTCCGACCGTGTGTACACGGCATAAGGCTACTTTTAGACTGATGTGGTTTGATGGCACCGTGGAAGCAGCGCAATATACCGACAGGTTTGATGCGGGTTAGCTGCGAGTTCCAATAGGTCCTGTGGTTTGGTGTGCTTTTTGTAAGTAAGTACCAAAACTCCTGCATGCTGTCTCTTTGGTGTGCTTTCTAAAAGTGGGACCCATGATTAGAGAAGGGAATTTTGTATTTTCCATGGGGCTCAGATAGAGTATTACAATGCAGTTATAGTAAGGGCAGTGTTGTAAGTAACGGAGTTACAATAAACGCAGTTACCTAACGCAGCCCCTTTTGAGGGTAACGAGTAACCTACCCGATTACTCTTCCCCTCATGGTAACGCAGTTCCCATTACTTGGGCGGCATTACCTCAATTACATCTACCGCCACTAGATGGCAGCAGAGTAATTGCTTCAACCGGCGCTGTCAACATAAGTATGGGTGGAACTCCGCTTTAGAATCATGTGACTGCTGTCACAGCGGTCTGAAAACTCCCAATCGCAAGGAGCCCTGGATACAATGAGCCCCACCCACCTCACACTGACCTATCACCGGGGAACAACTCACATCGATCACACACACTGTGTGCGCAACCTGATCAATGATCCGGGGAATACATGCCCGGAACAAAATTTTCCACAGAACAAACGTTCCCTATACAACACCGTGTACACATCGACATCTAGTGGTCAACATGGTAAGTGCAGGACACCTATACAGACCAATGATCAGCAGGTTATTTTTGATCAGTGATTTCATCTCTTCATCAGACAACAAAGAAAAATCTGACATCCCCATTCCAGATCCCTTGCATCTAATAAAGCTTATATAAGATAAATTAAATAATAAACTATAGAAAATTCTAATAAAGCCTAATATAAGATTTTAAATTACAGACTCTGTAAACGTCAAGGGAATGTATATTATAAACATACATTTTAATCCAGCTTATAATTTGGATGTAATATGTAGCAGATGGATAAGGGTTTTAAGTCCTATTAGCTGCACATACATGGTGGGACGGATGCATTTAGGCTGGGATATACACGAGATCTCCCTGGCAAGCGCCCGTCATCTGCTTCTCAACAAAGCATTGTAAAATATTAAAAAAAAATTCAGTTACTTTGCTAAGTAACTAATTACTTTTTCAACGTAGTAACTGAGTCACTAACGCAATTACTTTTTCGGAGAAGTAATTTGTAACTGTAACTAATTACTTTTTTAAAGTAAGATGAGCAACACTGAGTAAGGGTCCCTGTGCCCCACTAGTTCAGCAGGAGGACCGGGGTCAGAGAGAGGGGCTTGTCTTTCTTCTTTTTTTTTTTTGCTTCCAGGAGCAAGAGAAGTAATAAGAAGTGACTTGGCTCCTGATAGTCACTCCTGACCCCTGTACTCTGTATGTTACATACACCTGAACCTGTACTCTGTATGATACACCTGAACTCTGTACGATACAAACTCCTGACATCTACTCTCTATACAATAGAAACTCCTGAAGCCTGCAGTCTATACCAACGTTTCTCAACCAGTGTGCCGCGGCACACTGGTGTGCCGTGAAGAGTCCCCAGGTGTGCCGCGGCAAATGACCCCAAATATTGGCAGCTATGGCTGCTATCTGGTGTTTTAAGCCCGTAAATGCAATGCACACAGTTGCGGGGTAGTTGCAGTGCAGCCCCATTCACCCTGGATATACCTCCTGCTGCAGCCACAGCATGTATACACCCCCAGCTGTTGCCTCTGCAGCTAAAGGGGCAAAAGTTGGGGGTGGTAAAAACAGCTCAACCATGTGGTTTTACTGCCCCTCCAGCCTGACATGTGAACAAGCTCTTGGTTCTGTGTGGATGCGTGCTGCGTGTAGGGCAGCCCATTCATTTCCCTACCCGCAGTAATGCGGGGAAAGAAGTCCCCGACCCTTTTTTTTTAAAATTGTGCCATAACAAAAGCACCCCTAAAGAGAAAATCATTTGTCTGTGTCAAGAACGAGCGCGATTTTGCGCGTGTTCGGCGACGTGAACCAAGTCTTGGACAGGGGTGCCTCAAGACTAAAAAAACTTTTCAAGGGCGCCCCGACTGGAAAAAGGTTGAGAAACACTGGTCTATACAATAGAAACTTCTGACACCTGCACTGTAGAGGGCCGCATGATTTCTAATGGTGGCCCTAAATACAGACATGCATGCAGCTGCTGTGTGTCTTTTCAGCCCTTTCCTATCAGCCATCCACTGTTCTCCCACCAGGAGGAGCCACTAGAGAAGCACTGATGGATAATAGGTATGAAGCCTTAGACCCTGACATAAAATCTTCATACTGCATTGATTTTTACATGCTGTAGTGTATAGCTAAACCATATGGCACCCTGTAATATTTCACATCATTGTCAGAGCACACGTCTCATAGATGTTACTATGTCAGTTGGAGCACAGTGGTATGCATTAGCATGCAAGCAGTGTGATGGTCTTTTGTAATATGCATGCAGTCCCTGATAGTCTTTTCTTACATGTGGGCAGTCTTAGACAGTCTATTGCAGGGGTCTCAAAGTACCGGCCCCCTCCCCCCCGCGATTACCGCGATTCGCCCCCGGTTCAACAACTTTGATCTGCGGACCCCCCCTCAACAACTCAGATCCGCGGACCTCCCCGCTCAACAACTCAGATCCGCGGAACCTCCCCCGCTCAACAACTCAGATCCACGGACCCCCCCCCCCCCCCAACTTCGTTGGGAGGTATGCTCATTTGTCCCTCATTCTGAAGTTGAAAACTTGGGAGGTATGCCTGATGTGCTCTGATTGTGCCCTGATATACCCCCTGTACCCTGATATGCCATGTGCCCCATGTACCCTGATGTGCTGGGCTCTGTACATCAGGGTACCCTGTGCCCTGTACCCCGATGTGCCATGTGCCTTGTCCTGATATGTCCTGTCCTGATGTGCCGTGCTCTGTACCCTAATGTGGCCTGTTGTGCTGTACCCCTATGTGCTGTTCTCTGATGTGCCCTCTACCCTGTTGTGCTCTGATGTGCTGTGCCCTGTACCCTGATGTGCTGTGCCCTGTACCCTGATGTGTGCTGTTCCCTCATGTGCGCTGTACCCTGATGTGCGCTGTGCCCTCATGTGCGCTGTGCCCTCATGTGCGCTGTGCCCTGTACCCTGTACCCTGATGTGCTGTGCCATGTGCCCTTATTTGCTGGGCTCTGTGCCTTGATGTGCTGTACCCTGATGTGCTGTGCCCTGTGCCCTGATGTGCTGTGCCCTAATTTGCTGGGCTGTGAGCCTTGATGTGCTGTGCCATGATGGTGAGTGGTCAGTGTGTAGTGTAGTGGTCTGTCGGCAGTGTAGTGGTCTGTCAGCAGTGTGCAGTGTAGTGGTCAGTGTGCAGTGCAGTGGTCCGTGTGCAGTGGTCCGTGTGTAGTGGTCCGTGTGCAGTGCAGTGGTCAGGGTTAATAATGCATTTGCTGACACCAATAATAGGGTTTAATAATGTGTCCGCTGACACCAGTGCTGGGGGTTAATAATGTGTCCGCTGACACCAGTGCTGGGGGTTAATAATGTGTCCACTGACACCAGTGCTGGGGGTTAATAATGTGTCCGCTGACACCAGTGCTGGGGGTTAATAATGTGTCCGCTGACACCAGTGCTGGGGGTTAATAATGTGTCCGCTGACACCAGTGCTGGGGGTTAATAATGTGTCCGCTGACACCAGTGCTGGGGGTTAATAATGCGTCCGCTGACACAGAGCTGGAGGTTAATAATAATACGTTCGCTGACACCAGTACTGTTTTTAAAGTTTATAAGTTTGCATGCGGCCCCCCATGGGATATAAAAACTTGTCTTGTGGCCCTCAGGTAATTTGAGTTTGAGACCCCTGGTCTATTGTAACATGTCAACAATGTCTAACAGTCCTAACCACTTAAGCCCCGGACCAATATGCTGCTAAATGCCCAAAGGCATTTTTACAATTCAGCACTGCGTCGCTTTAACAGACAATTGCGGGGTCGTGCGATGTTACTCCCAAACAAAATTGGCGTCCTTTTTTCCCCACAAATAGAGCTTTCTTTTGATGGTATTAGATCACCTCTGCGGTTTTTATTTTTTGCGCTACAAACAAAAATAGAGCGACAATTTTGAAAAAAATTCAATATTTTTTACTTTTTGCTATAATAAATATCCCCCAAAAACATATATAATTTTTTTCTTCCCTCAGTTTAGGCCTCAGTTTATTCTTCTACCTATTTTCGGTAAAAAAATATCGCGTTTATCGATTAGTTTGCGCAAAATTTATAGCGTTTACAAAATAGGGGATAGTTTTATTGCATTTTTATTATTATTATTTTTTTTTACTACTAATGGCGCCGATCAGCGATTTTTTTTCGTGACTTGAGACCATTGTCATTTTTACAGCAAAAAATGCATTTAAATTGCATTGTTTATTGTGAAAATAACAGTTGCAGTTTAGGAGTTAACCACTAGGGGATTTAGGGTTCACCTAGTGTGTGTTTACAACTGTAGGGGGGTGTGGCTGTAGGTCTGACATCATCGATCGAGTCTCCCTATAAAAGGGATCACTCGATCAATGCAGCCGCCACAGTGAAGCACGTGGAAAGCCGTGTTAACATACGGCTCTCCCTGTTCTTCAGCTCTGGGCGATCGATCGCGAGGGGGCGGCTAGAAATGAATAGCCGCGCCCTCGTCCCGGATCACTCCCCGTGGGTTTCCGACCGCCGCATGTAGCGGGGGGGTCCCAATCGGACCCCGACCTGCGCAAAGGCAGGGACGTAAATATACGCCGATCTGCCTGTATGTGCCATTCTGTGGACGTGTATGTACATGCGGCGGTCGGGAAGTGGTTAAGCAACTTGCAAATAGTTTATGGCAGTCTTTAGTTACTTGTGAAAAGTCTCTGACAAGCTTTTGATCCAATATTAGCAGTCTCTGAGGCCGCGTACACACGGCAGAGAACCTCGACGGGCAGAACACATCGTTCCGCCCGTCGAGGTTCTCTCCCGGCCGTCGAATTCGGCGACCCGCCCGTCGGGAATGGCAACCAGCCATTCTTCCAGGCGGGCCGTCGAGGAAATAGAGAGCGTGCTCTCTATTTCGGCTCGACGGGCTTCCCGACGGGAAGCTCGCTGAGACCGTACACACGGCCGAGGTCCTCGCTGGAATGTGCATTCCAGCGAGGTTCTCGCTGATTTTCAGCGAGAACCTCGGCCGTGTGTACGGCGCCTGACAGCCATTTTTAGTATGTAAGAAATGACAGTCTGCAACATGTCAATGCCTTCAAACACGCTTGGGACAAACAGATCTATACAAAAAAGTGAAAACAGTAAAAAAAAAACAGGCATTCTTGATGGACTACTCTGTCTTTTTTCTGCCATCACTCCATATGGGGCACATCCTCCCTAATCTATGTGTCGGACCCCTACTCTACATGTGGGACGCCGGGTGCATTTTTTTAGGCATGTGTTTAGAGCATGAGATTCTAATTGGCTTAAAAAAAAGGGTGGGCTCGGAGCACTGCACTCCGAGCCCACAAATTTGTTTGGCAATAGCAAAATAATGTTCGTTATTGTCTTCCTGCTTCTCCTCTCGTCCAATCAGCGACTGGCTGACAGGAGAAGCGATTGTATTGGCCGGTAGCGGGGGTTGGGAGGATGTACAGGGAGATCCGGAAGATGGCCGCCGTCATCGACTCTGCATCCGCCATCTGCTCTGAACCTGCCGCCAAGAGTCTGACCACATGTGTACCACCCACAGAGGGGGGTCGGTGGTCTGTTTGCTGCCCCCCCAGCTGGAGCACCAGGCACCACTGCTAACAGTCATTTGTAATATGCAAGCAGTCTCTGATAGGCTTTTAAAATGTTTGTGAGCAGTCTCTGTCGGTTTCAATAGTGTGCAGGTTAGGTCGTCTACTTTGTTGCTGAAAAAATTGATTGGAAACTTTAATGATCAAAAAATACTTTACCACAAACTGGTCCTACATTCTTATGCTAAGAATAGTTTTTTGCTGGTAAACATGCCAATTTAATCACATCACTCACAGTAACTACACCCACTTTCTGGCAGCATCATGCTTAGCGTGGTAATTTAACTTATTCCCCAGATCTTTTCTGGTGAGTTCCCTGTACCCCAGTCCACTGGCAGAACCTGCCTTACAATGTGGACATCAGGAGGATGACATCAAGTACAATGTATAGCTGAAATCCATTCTATCCTGCCTAATATCATTAGCCATGCCTCCAATTGCAGCCACTACTGAGCACACTATATAGCATTTTTTATTTCTCTTCCATAATAACAGAGTCATCCCATTAAAGGTTAAATTTCCCGCTCTGGTCTGCAACCATCTAAAAATTACAAGTATTCTAAAGCCTCGTACACACGATGAAAATATGGAACGAATGATCGTCCATTTTTTTTTGCATTGTATTTTCATATCGAAAATTAAGAAGTTACTAAACTTATGGAAATTCTTGTACTATAGATTACAACTTCAGAACTGATGTAATGTATTGTATAGTAATGTATTCTTTCGTTTCTGAGCATGCGTGATCTTGCACTTCTGATTTTTTTGTGTTTGTCCATCCAGATCATTTTGGATGAACTGTCGTGATTGGCTCTCGAAAGCTGTATACTAACGATCAGATTATCATACGATCGGCCGATTTTTCTGATCATGTTTACTAGGCTTTAGTGTGAAAAGACTATTTCGTGTTTCCTTCCTACTGTTCTAGTAATTACAAGTCATTGATTACTCAGCATATCATCCCTCTGGTATTGCAATTTCTAGAAACGCTGAAACTGTTTGCTTTGTGCTGCTGTCTTTTTCTTACACCTTCTCTGATATCTCAAGGTAACTGATAAGACAATATATTAAGTCCACTATTATGATTATCATGTTTTCTTGCTGTTATCTTTTGTGTTGAGTTTAAAAATTTTTCAATATTTACTCTACCTTTTCACTACTTTTACCTGTCATGCAATTTATAAAATACTAATGCAAAGCCAAGTTCTACACACAGAATTATCTATTAAAACTTTTGGCTAATACCAGTGTAGAAACATTATTTAAATAACAATTAAAGGACCCTCTTTACCTCTGTCCTGGGCCTCAACAATTTGTTACCTGGGGATCAACATCACCCCCAATGTGACAGACTTTATTGCCTTGAACCTCACGCCCCTATTATCAGACCTTAAATCCAAATTAAGAGCTTGGCATAATCTGCCCCTGTCTCTTATAGACAGAAAAAACCTATTCAAAATGAAGTGCCTTCCTATTTTTCTATATGTCATCAGGCACACTCCAGTATGGATACCCCAATTTTTTTTTACACAATTAGATGCCATCATCTCTTCATTCCTATGGAAGTCTAAAACAATTGGGTGATCTCTCATGATGCAAACGCCTCAGTGGTGTTGGAGGCTGCATCGCTGGGGTCCTTTGAATCACTTAGAAATGCACTATACATGGGTCCCCGGGCACCTATGGCTCTCACACACTCTATGAAATCAGTGATAAGGGTGTGGCAGTTGCAGGTTTGTAAACATAAAGCAGAACCAAACAGATGGTCCCCGGATACCCCCTTGTGGCTTAACACGCTCCTTGCAGAGTTTCACACTATACCTGATCCGAGCATATGGGCAACAAGGGGCATTAAGGTACTCAACCATATATGTGGTGACGGGACCATCCTGCCCTTCAACACTATCAAACATAACCATGAATTACCCAATTGCTACTTCTTTAGATATCTGCAGCTCCTTTTCTTCCCAATTTGGGTCTCAACCATTATTACTCCTTCACTCCAGTCTAGAATCCCTCCTCCGGAACAATGAGCTGGTAAATCCACCATATATAGGGCTCTGCTACCATCAATGCATTTTGGGCTGGAAACTCTCCAAGCTAAATGGAGGGTGGACTTTCCTGAACTAGACACAGAGGATTGGGAGGATATGTGGGAATATCCTTTTCTCCATTTAGTGGCAGTCAAGGATCCCTTAATACAATTCAGGATTCTACACCGGGTGTATTTAACACCATAACGGCTGATTTTTTTTTATCCTGGGGCCTATCCTAGCTGTTGGAAATGTGGTAATCTAGAGGCCGGATTCTGTCACATGTTGTGGTCCTGTCTCAAAGTGCACTCTTTCTGGGTAGAGGTGACTCAATTTATAGCCTTGTTGTTAATAATACCAATCCCACAGACTGTACCGGTCTGCTTGCTGGACCTTGTGGGCTCCTTGGCTCCAGTGTTGCTCATCTTACTTTAAAAAAGTAATTAGTTACAGTTACAAATTACTTCTCCGAAAAAGTAATTGCGTTAGTAACTCAGTTACTACATTGAAAAAGTAATTAGTTACTCAGCAAAGTAACTGACTTTTTTTTTAATATTCTACAATGCTTTGAGATGATTTCCTTTCTAGAATGCAGATGATGGGCTCTTGCCAGGGAGCAGTGAGTTGATACTCCAAGACAAAAGAATGCCAGATCCTTGAGAGAAGAAAACCGGAAACAAATGGTGATCTCGTGTATATCCCAGCCTAGGTGCATCTGTCCCACCATGTATGTGCAGCTAATAGGACTTAAAACCCGTATCCATCTGCTATATATTTCATCCAAATTATAAGCTGGATTAAAATGTATGTTTATAATATACATTCCCTTGACGTTTACAGAGTCCATAATTTAAAATCTTATATTAGGCTTTTTAAGAATTTTCTATAGTTTATTGTTTATTATTTTATTTATCTTATATAAGCTTTATTGGATGCAAGGGATCTGGAATGGAGATGTCAGATTTTTCTTTGTTGTCTGATGAAGAGATGAAATCACTGACCAAAAAAACCTGCTCATTATTGGTCTGTATAGGTGTCCTGCACTTACCATGTTGACCACTAGATGTCGCTGTGTACACTGTGTTGTATAGGCAACGTTTGTTCTGTGGAACATTTTTTTCCGGCCATGATTCTAATGCGGAGTTCTTCCCATATTCATATTCACAGCGCCGGCAGAAGCAATTACTCTGCTACCATCTAGTGGTGGTAGATGTAATTGCAGTAATGCCGCCCAAGTAATGGGAACTGCGTTACCGTGAGGGGAAAAGTAATCAGGTAGATTACTCGTTACCCTCAAAAGGGGCTGCGTTAGGTAACTGCGTTTATTTTAACTCAGTTACTTACAACACTGCTTGGCGCACAGCACAGCAACTAGGACCCTCATAGGACTTCTGCTCTTTTACGCCTGTAAAGCAATATTACTAAAATATAAACAATCAGATGCGCCCTCTCTGAACTCTTGGAAAGCCTTGGTCAATTCTTCAATACCATTATATATACTATATATTATATATACCATTATATAAAGCCTCATATGACTCCCGTGGGTGTACTGCTAAATTTGACAAAGTGTGGAAATTATGGCTTGATTTCGCCTCCACTAATGCTGTTCAAGAATAGTCGGTTTAACTGATACGCATTAACTACCTCCATGCTAACGCCTGCTAAGACCCTCCTGATACCCATATAGTTGAACCACCTGGTATTATAGGCCTAGTACCAAAGTTCCCTCTTAGGAAACCTCACCCCTATCGAGGACGAGTAGCATACTCTCACTTCATAATTTCTCCAAATGGAGAACAAATTTGTTTGTTTATTTTTGCATTTTTTTTTCTGTTGCTAACAGCACTGTTTAGACAGATAATCTGTTGCAAGGTACCGATCCACGTGGTACTTTTCGAGCCGGGGAATGCCCAGATGCTCTGTTCTTGTAACTTTTTTTAAAACCAATAAAGAAAAAAAAATAACAATTAAAGGAAACACTGCAATGACTGAAGCTGAGTTTAAACTGATGCGGCCGTGGGTCCCAGCAGGGGGTGCCGGTACATTCCTGTACACCGATTTAGGTGTGAATCAGGTCTGAATTTTTGCCTGTATTTGCACCTGAAACGGAGCCAAAGACACACAGGACCTTTGTGCAAAGCAGACCGCGGCCACCCCAGAGCTGTGTAAATTGGCTCCATTGAGAGTCGGTCACACTCTTCTGTCATGCTAAAGTAATAACCAGATTTCCCTTACTGTGCATCCTGTATAATTCCCTGAAGCAAGATTCCATAATGTAGGGTAGGTGGACCTGTTTCAAGAAATCTGTCCTGTGAAGCTTCCTCTGTCAAGTTTAAAGTATATCTATAGGCAAACCTTTCTATTTATTTTGGATACAGGAAAATACAGAAACTTTTGAAAAAAATAATGTTTTATTTGTTTCTGCCAACACATACCCTTTCTTCATAAATGTAGGCCAAAATGTAGTCTGCTACATTTCTTTGGTAAAAATAACCAAAATGAAAGTATAGGCCCAGATTCACAGAGCGATTACGCCTGCGCAACAGGAGATGCGCGTGCGTAAGTCGAAATGTGCGCGTGCGTTTCGATGCGCGGCATCCCCAGAACGAGATACGCCAAAAATCTACTTTTTTTTGTCCCGCGTAATTTCGTTAGACTGGCGCATCCGTCCGCGCAAAAGTGCGCTAGACACACCATTGATTTGCTAGTCAAATATGCTAATGAGGGACTTACGGGGATCCACAAAACAACGTTGGGGCAGCGCAGGCGACGCAGTGTGCGCAACAGCAAAATGTCCTGTCTAAAATTAGAGCATATAAAAGCTGGTCTAAAAAGAGAAAAAAAGTCTACTTGTTAGATAAAGCAACACTGTTAGTGAGGAGCTCAGCAGTCACACGTGTTGCACAACAATCTGTATGCCAACATGCCAGGGGCATCGTCGCACATAGCTATACTACTGACTTTAGATGAACAAAGAAGGATGAGGGCACGGAGGATGGCACGGGAGAGGATATACCGCACCCGCATAGACCTGTTTGGCATGAGTGATTCTGAGGTGTTTCGCATCTTTAGATTCACCCCTCATGCCATCCTGGAATTAACCACAACACTGCAGGATCACATCACCAGCCCAACACACCGCTCACATGCAGTGCAGCCACTGGTCAAGGTACTGGCAACACTCCATTTCCTTGCCAGTGGCTCTTTTCAGCGTACAAGTGGAGTGGTGGCTGGGATGTCACAATCCTCCATGAGCAGATGTGTGCACCAGGTTGTCCCTGCAATTCTCAGACGCATGGCCAACCAAATCATCAAACCCACCACTGAGGACCTGCGGCTGAAGGCAATGACAGATTTCTACAGAATTGCCAGATTCCCACGCACTGTGGGGGCCATTGATTGCACACATGTGGCACTCCAGCCCCCCCAGGAGACAGAGCACATGTACCGCAATCGGAAGCATTGGCATTCCATCAATGTACAGGTGATAGTCGATGCCCAAGGCCTCATATGGCACGTCCGGCCAAACACCCAGGGTCCGCCATGACAGCTACATATACAATCAATGCCACATCCGAATGGAATTAGATCAGAACGTGTATGGGGACACCATAGGCGTGCGCACAGGGTGTGCCAGGTGTGCCCAGGCACACCCTAATCACCCTGTGCAGCATAGATTCCCCTACTGCCCTGGCCCCCCCACTTCCCCGCCGCACCGCTGCTGGCTTCCCTCCTCCCCCAGCAGCTGATACTGCGGGATGTTTTAGGATGAATGGGGGAAGGGGCCAGTAAATATGTGATTTACTGACCCCTTACCTTTCTGAATAAACATAGTGAGTGATCAGTAGTGTGTGTTTGAGCTTTAGGGTGCACACCCTAATGCAATAGGCTGCGCACACCTGTGGGGGACACCTGGCTGGTTGGTGAGTGACATGGGTGGCAGGCATGACTATCCCCTCCCATGATGCACATCACAAGGGGCACATGCATGACTAACATCCTCCTGTCTTTTCCCTTACAGGTGACTCTGCATATCCACTGGGACCCCATCTCATGACTCCTATCCGGAACCCCCAAACCCCAGGAGAGGAAAGATACAATCAAGCACATGCCCAAACACGAGCAGTGGTGGAGCGCACCTTTGGCCTCCTAAAGTCACGTTTCCGATGCCTGGATAAGTCTTGGGGTACCCTCTTGTATTCCCCAAACTTTGTGTGCCAGATCATCGGTGCATGTTGCATGCTGCACAACTTCGCAGTAAGAAAGGGCCTGCAGATTGACCTACGTGATGACCTGACCCCTGAACCAGACAATCCCCCCCTAACCGAGGCTACCCCGTCTTCTGAGGGAAGAGCAGCCAGGAGACAGCTCACATTGGGTATCTTTGCACGTTAAACATACACATTAATCATGGCACAATGAGAATGCATGCATGCACAACACTGTGGTCCCTAGCACACACACCCCACATCCACATCAAATTGGATTGGCACCAGTCCACCATGCAGGACTTGTGAGCAGCAACGCCACGCCAAGGCTCCAATTATGTCACTGTACATTCATACACCATTCACACGGACCTGGGCATCACTTCTCCCTGGTCCTGGGGAACCCTTCTCCACCAAAATTGAGGGTGACACCCCTTTTCCGGCAGGAATGTCACCCCCACATTCACACAGCATTCACAACACAAAAAAAAAATAAAAAAAAAAGGGGAAAAACAAATTATTGCCCTTTGCGTGAGCCACGCCTGGGGCGCCCCCGGCCACGGCCCCGGCTTCTCAGGGGAGACTCATGGGGAAGGGGTAAAACCGGGGAAGGAGGAGCAGCCCCTGATCTCTGCCCACCTGGCGGCCTGCCCTCCAAAGCCACGGCTATTCTGTCCAGGGCAGCACCAAGTGTTGCCGTGTTGGCCTGGATAGCCAGGGTAAGGGCCCTCACATCCTGCCCAACGCCTGCTGATGTCGTCTGCAGTTCGTTTAGGCAGGTTGTGAAAGCCCGGGAGTGGGAGTCCAGGTTCCCCAGCGTATCCTTGATGGAGGACAGGCTCTCCTCCATCCGCACCAATGTCTGGCTGACCTGTCCCAGATGGCGTGTCTGGAGGAACTGGTTCCTTCTCAGAGTGGCGGGCAGGAGATCGGCCACCCCCCTGGTGGTCTGGGATGACATCCTGCCTCCAGCTGATGCTTGTGGCCGGGGAGAAGGGGAGGCCCTTGTGAGGGAAGCCATGTTGGGGGAGGAGGGGGGGGCTCCCCCTTAGGGAGGCCTGCCTGCTGCCAGCCAGAGGGGAAGAGTCCTCAAAAACCAAACGTCCAGTGCCTGACATGGACTCCTCCTCCTCATGATTCTCCTCCTCCTCATGATTCTCCTGCTCCTCTTGAACCTCCTCCGCGGACTCCGGCCTTGTTGGGGGGGCCTCATTAGGCTGCTGTCCTGGGGTTGGTGCGGTCAGGCCAGATGGCCCTGCACCCTCCTGCACATCTGTGGATGACACAAAACATTCACAGGTTGGAGGATCCACACACTTGCCACATATTCCCTTTCACCCCCTCCCCCACACATGCTACACACCTGATATTAAAAAAAAAAAAACTTACCTGGCACCACGGGCTCCGGACTTGAATCAAAGCCGGGCAGGCCCTCAACTTCATGCCGATGAAAGGTCAGGGCCACCGCACGCTCCTCCGCTGTCAGCCTAATACGGCATGGTGGGCCCCCTCCTGTGCCCCTGGCATGGGCATGCATTCTGGCCATCTTCTGTTTGACCAGACGCCGGAGGTCATTGATTTTTTTGTCAATCCCAGACCGGGTCCGTGTCTCCCCCTGCCCCGCTGAATTGACCTGCTCAGTGATCCTATCCAAAATCTCCTTCCTCCTGGCCGGGGTGGTGTTGGCACTCTCTGGGCCGTGGAGGTAACGCCCATACTCGCTAATGGCCCGGGCAAGAATTTGTTTTTCCACAACTGTAAAATTCAGCTTTCGTTTTCTCTCAGTCATCCTTCCAAAAAAACTCAGTCCCAGTCAACAAAATTCACGCACACAAACAAGCCCAACCAATCAAGCAAAAACACACACAGAGAGAAAAATACTCAGCAATAAACAGTCACAAAAAAACAAAACAAAAATACAGCAGGAAAAGAAACAAACACAAATATATCAATCAAACAAACAGTCTCTCAAACACTTATCAAAAACCACTTTCAAAAATCTACTAACAAACACTTGATCACACAGAACACTAATCTGACAACTACAAAACACACCGCAACGAACAACAGGACAAAAGCACTTGGTTAAATGGGAAGGGACGAAGGGATGTACTTTTGCAAAGCAAGTGCGTTTGTGTGTGTCTATTTATGCTGTTTGCGTAGTTCACAACGTTGCCCTAGTCCATTTCCAATTTCACTGATTGCGCCGCTCCCGAGTTGTGAGCATGCGCACAGCGGAGCCGACATGGTATGCTTCAAGCGTGCATGCGTGAGCCGGCCGGCCCTTCATTTGCATGGGGTCACGGCTCATTTCAATGTAACACGCCCACGTCCTTCCCAATTTGTATTACCTCCTCCTTACGCCTCTGAAAAAACGTTACGCATGCGCAATTTCCTGCGCAAAAGCTACGAGAATAGGGTGATTACGCGGCAACATGAAGGTACGCGTCCAATAAATCCACCGATAACTTCCAGTCTCCAGTTCACCGCCAATAGGATGGAGTGAAGGCTTTCCATTTTGAAGGCTTCTATTTAGATCCTCTTGTTGAGCCTCTTTAGGTCTAGGGCTGGGCGCAAGTCCCCCGTTTTCTTTCACACCAAAAATAAAGGGGAATAGAATCCCCTCCCCTTTTGGTGCGACGGTACCTCTACGATTGCAGAAGTAGCTTTCTTCTGTCTGGGGAAGATGGTATCTTGGTAGACTGGAATATATTTTCCGGCAGTGTGCCCATGAATTTCCATTTGTGTCCAATCTTGATAGTGGATAATGTCCATGGATCTGATAAGTGACTTGACCATATTCGAGCGAAGTTCTTGAGCCTGGCGCTCACCTGAGCTGGGTGGGCGCGCGAATCCTCAAAAGGATTTCTGTTGGTCCCCAGCCGTGATGGCCTTGTGGAGATGGCTGGATCCAGATTTGCGCCAAATAGGTTTGAGCCGTCATATGGGATTTTGCACAAATTCGATTTTGATGCCGCATCAGCTATCTAGGGCTTCAGCCATAAAGCCCTTCTGGCCATAACCGAGGCTAGCATAGACCTTGCTGAGGATCTAATGATGTCAACTGATGCTCCGGTCATGAAGCTGCCTGCTAATTTAATCTCCTGTAGGGAGGAAATTATTTTCTCCTGGACCATAGCATCTAGGAGGGAGTTCTCAATGTTAGCCGTCCATGCAGAGATGGCTTTTGGCTACTGCGGCAGTGCTGTTAGCCGATCTACAAGCACCTCCTGCCGTGGAGTAAGCTTTTTAAAACAGGATCGATTTTGCGATCAAGTACATCCCGGAAGGTAACTGCATCTGCGCTCGGCAGGGTAACGTGTCTGTCAAGTCGCATCATTTATCCGATCTCTCCTACTCATCTTTTTTAAAGGTCCACCAGTTCCTTTATGAAGGGAAACGATTCAGGATCCCTCTTCAGTTCTGGAAAATACTTCCGAACCTTCTGCGGTTCTGTCTCACCTTCCTCCCAGCCAATTGCTTCTTTGACTGAGCGAGTAATCGGTTAGACTAAGCAGAAGTGGAACCTTGATGCCGCCTTGCGTTCTTAATTTTCAGAGAGGGTTTCTGAAGCCTGTATGTAGTGACAGGGTACAGGTGAAGTGCTTGGGGTAGGATCGTTTATCGGCGGAGCCGTAGTTCCCAAAATTTACTCTCGTGCGACTCTGTCGCTACTCTGGCGTCTGGCTCCTTCTCCTTGGTTACTTCGTTGAAGCAAGAACGGCAAGCCAATTTTCCTGGCAATGCTGGAGCCCCGCATACCCAGCAAGCGTTTGTTGCGGGACAGGTATGGTAGTTCCGATCATGGTGAGATGATGGTGATCGTCTGCGCTGAGACCGCCTATGACGAGAGCGGCTATGACGCGAGCGGCTACGTCTTGAGCGATGATAGCAGTAATCTTGAGTGACTTCTGCGTAACCTTCTGCCACTGGATGCATGACTTGATCTCCCTCTATGCCGCGAGCTTGCGTCTCTTGACCTGGTAGGGCTGTCAAAGAATGCAGCATTGGTGGTCAGGCTCTCTTTTTTGTCTCTTCTCTACTTACCTTTTTCGGATGGCCTCTATATCTCATCCAATCTGTCAGGTGAGGATTAAAAAAAAAATGGTGCAGGGCGTCTCCCCTTCAAATTTATAGCTAATCAATCCTGTCAGGTTGTGGGGGCGGAGTCACAACCCAGTGTGTGCTGCCATGAATGCGTCAGGAAAAATGATTTGCCAGTCAGAGTAGGAGACTTGCTTTTACTCTCAAAACTACTCAGCAAAAGTAGAACAAAATAAATAGTAGGGACACCATTACCAACGCCAAGTTTTCATTTTGAACAAATGTCACAAAACTGCAAATAGGTTCAGACATTGAACTGCAGAGTCAGTTCTATGTTACATAATAATTCACTGAAAATGGCTCTGAAGAAACAGTATTGTTTTCTATATTCATGATCTATAGAAAAGCCCCCAAATCACACAGAAGATAATTGTAAAAGTAATATTTTAAAATAAGTTGCATGTGAGACCAACAAACAAATGATAAGTACATGTGCAAATACAGTGCCTTGAAAAAGTATTCATACCCCTTAAAAATGTTCCACATTTTGTCATGTTACAACCAAAAACTTAAATGTATTTTATTGGGTTTTTATGTGATAGACCAAAACAAAGTGGCACATAATTCTGATGTGGAGGGAATATGATAAATGATTTTCAAAATAGTTTCAAATAAATATCTGAAAAGTGTGGCGTGCACTTGTATTCAGTCCCTCTAGTCAATACTTTGTAGAAGCACCTTTCACTGCAATTACAGCTGCAAGTCTTTTTGGGGATGTCTCTACCAGCTTCGCACATCTAGAGAGTGACATTTTTGTCCATTCTTCTTTGCAAAATAGCTCAAGCTCTGTCAGATTGTATGGAGAGCGTCTGTGAACAGCAATTTTCAAATCTTGCCACAGATTCTCAATGAGATTTAGGTCTGGACTTTGACTGGGTCATTCTAACACGTAAATATTAGACATGTGCATTCGTTTTCGTTAGAATGCATTTTCGTCCAAAAATCAGGTTTTTTCGTTTTCGTTTTAACAAACGATAACGAAAGCGCAAGAAACGAAAACCAAAAGATCCGACATAGGAGGTATTGGAGTACAGAGTGGCACGAGTGCATGTAAGTCTTGCTAGCAGTAGGGCAGATGTCCACGCTGGGCAGGAAAAGTCATCAGATGATTCCGGTAAACCGTTGAGCAGGTGGGCAGTTGATACTGGCAACAATAGGCAGAGTAGCAGAGTCAGGCAGGCTGATGGATCAGGTACAGGACATAGGCAGGTGTGTGATCAGGAAAAAAGAAAAAAAGCTGGGTCCGGAACCAATCAGTAAAGCAAAATCTAATGGAGCAGACAGAAAGTAGGTCAGGGGAAAAGCCGTAGTTGGTGCAGGTGGAGTTCAGAGAGTGGTCCTCACTCCAGACAAGCCGGGTCAGCAACTGCATTCAGGATACAGAATCATAGGGTCACTGGATACACAGGAAGACAAAGCAGCACTGGTCCTGAGCACTGAATGAGTTTAAATAACCTGTTTGACACCAGCATCTGTCACCGATGCACACATGCGCATATGCATTAGCCAGTGTCCAATTCTTGCAAGCACGAAAGGGAACATGTTTAGCCTGTGTACAGAAGTCTGTCCAGAGCATTTTCGGCTGGTGCTTTATTTATTTGGGGGGGAGGCAGCAAACAAACCCCCCAATCCTCCTGCTCATCAGCCCTGCTTGCAAGCCCACCAGTCAGGAACTTGCCCCATCCAGGTTGCAGGCAGCTTCCCCAAGTTTCTCCCCCTGGCCAATCCTGGCGCCCCAAACCAACCTTTTTGAAGCCGATTTGAGCCTCTGGCTCTAATCATGTGTTCCACAAAAAAAGTAAAAGAAAACTGTAGAACTCTATGCATCTGGTGCCTCGCAAGGAGATTAGGGGCCAGTGCATAGTGATCCGAGGGGTGGCACCTCTTATGGATGGGTCGCCGCTGGTCCAGAGGTGCCATCTTATATATTGGCAAGCCTTTCCTTACAATACTATTTATTTAGTGGGTTCTGCGCTTACTACTCAAAACCCTGGTTGCTTGCATGAGTAGAAGGCCTCATTTTCAGAGTATCACTTTTTAGAGGTCCGTTAACAGGCACTTTGAAGGTAACATGTGGCCTCCTGGTTGCCCATCTAAAGTCCACTTCACCACACTGCAACCATATAGTGCATCATATTGGTACGGCTCTCCATTCACTTAAATAGGCTATGTATGGTCGCGTTACTGCCTTTTAAATGCATCATGTGGTATAATTTTTGCAGCGGCATGTGTACCACCCCCTCTAACCTACTGTGATTTGTGGAGGCTAGCTCAACTGCCTATTTTTACCACACAAGCCCCCCTTTCCGCCTCAGCTGCTAATTTAAACAATGCCATATACATCTAGCTAGTAGTAGTTAGTTCCATTCAGGGCTGTCTTAATGAGAGGGCACACCTGGGCAATGTCCAGGAGCCCCAGTTGCATGGGGGGCCCCTGCACTTTCCCCAAAGCAGCTGGTTTTTGAGCCCACGCTGCCCAGAAATTGGGGGCCCCATGGTGGCACTGAGAGTGATAGATACACAGGGGAGGCAATCTGCCTCCTACCTACTTGATGTCTGTTTACCTGCACTGTCATTGTTGTAGGGGCCCCAGAGCATTACTTTGCCCAGGGGCCTATGATGCTATTAAGACAGCCCTGGTTCCATTCAAAGGAATTTATTCTGTATCAACATGTCTAGTAATTAATTAGTACTAAAATGATTATATTGATTTCTTCTGATGTAAATAAGGGGAAATTGTACAAGAAAGAAGGGCAAATTTGGGTCTGATTGTTCAGACATCTCCAGGAACATGTTCGATGGGATTATTCCATGTAGATGTTCAAAATGTGACATTTGGAAACAACATTGATTTTTTTTAAGATATTTTGTATATTTAAACACGGCCGTTTTTAATGTCATGGAAAAAACGTAATTTTTCTCAACATTATTCTTGTCAAGCCTGCCTTGCATACACACGATCCTGAAAAAAAAATGCTCGAGCAAAGCGCGGTGACGTACAACGCATACGACGGCACTTTTCAGTCTTCGTGCTTTTCAGTCTGTTACAGCGTGACGAATGTGCTATCTCCATTACAAACGCTAGTTTTACCAGAACAAGGGCTCCCATCTCAAAACTTGCTTCTAAACAAATGCACATTTTTTTCCCGTCGTTAAAGCCTACACACGACCGTGTTTTACGATGTGAAAAACGACAGCATTAAATTTTTTATGCCCATTTTTCACGTAGATAAAAAAGCTATGGAGCCTACACACGATCGTTTTTAATGACCAATTTAAAAAAAAAAAATTCTTGTCATGTGTTTACGCGGCATAAGAACTTCTGAAAACCTCCCTACATTTGTTTTGAACTACAGTTTGGATAGTATTTGCCTACAATGTACGCTTTTCTGTTTGACAGAATTCTCCTCCAACCCACATGGTTAAGATGATGTAAGAAAAAACATAACTTGTATAAACTATGCATTGGCTGTGGGATATAATAAGAACCTCACTGCTTGCGTATTCTAGAGGTGTAAAAAAAAAAAAAACACAGTACACAAAGTATTACATTTTGTTTTTCATATAATGATAGAGCATCTACTGGTTAACAATTGACACAATACCTGGCCACCTTTGCAGTTGCAAATAGGTATTGCTTAAAGCGGATCTCCACCCTAAAGTGAAGATCCGCTGATCGGAACCCTCCCCCCCTCCGGTGTCACATTTGACACCTTTCAGGGGGGAGGGGGGTGCAGATACCTGTCTAAATACAGGTATCCGCACCCACTTCCGGCCCGCAGTCTCGGGCAAAAGACGGGCTTTTCCCGTTGTGTGCTGGGAACTCTCAGCTCCCAGCACACAGCGGGAGCCAATCGCGGGCGCAGCGCGACTCGCGCATGCGCCGTAGGGAACCGGGCAGTGAAGCCGGAGCGCTTCACTTCCTGGTTCCCTCGCCGTGGATGGAGGGGAGAACAGCAGGGTGACGAGCGATCGCTCATCCTCTGCTGCGGACGCCGCTGGACTCCAGGACAGGTAAGTGTCCTAATATTAAAAGTCAGCAGCTGCAGTATTTGTTGCTGCTGGCTTTTAATATTTTTTTATGGTGAACCATCCGCTTTAAATCATTCTATGAGTTATATGAGAACTAGCTAATCTCTTTTGGCAAATCTGCTTATAATTAAAGCAGTTACTGCAAATACATCCTACATTACCTCATTTTGCACAATTAGACAATACTATTGTGCTTGTGATTGGTTGGCAGTATCTTTAATCACATTTATTATATTTCAAACTATCGGTCACCATGGCCTTACATTTTTCCCTAACATTTTTCCTTGTCAGTATTAAAGGAAAAGGGACACTAAAAAGTAGTACATTTTGCCCTGGAAGCAATTCTGTCACTTTAATATTGAGTGTAAATCACTTGGAAGTAAAAGTTCAAAGCAATTCAATAATGAGGCAAACATGGCTTGTATGCTGTTTCCAGGTACTACGAAGTCTAAACACCAGATTACATTTTCAGATCACATGAGTATGATCATGTGCACGACGGTCATAAAGTATGTCTCTGTATAACAGATGCTAATTTACCACTTGGAAAAGTGTGCAAATAAAACACCTCATCGGTAATTTAGCCTACAAAATTCTATTGGCTTGAATGAAGGAAATTATTATTTTCCCCAAGAAAGAGTCAATATAATCATGTGACATGCCTGCATGACATGACACTAGAAACCATCCAAATCACCTGATCGTTCGTGATAAGAATAATTTACAGAACATTTGAATAATCTCCAGGGAGAGGAAATTTTCCATGTGCTTGCTTGTCTGAAAACAAAAAAGTTTTTTTTTAACTTCATCATTAAAACTACCTTGCCTACACACGATCGTTAAAAAAAAATGCTTTAGCAAAGCGCGGTGACGTACAACACGTATGACGGCACTATAAAGGGGAAGTTTAATTCGGATGAGGCCACCCTTTGGGCTGCATTAGATGATTCCGTGTTAGTAAAAGACGATATGCGCTTTTCTGTCTGTTACAGCGTGATGAATGTGCTTACTCCATTACGAACGGTAGTTTTACCAGAACGAGCACCCCCGTCTCATAACTTGATTCTGTTTTTTTACGTCGTTAAAGCCGGAAAAAACGGCAACGTTTAAAACATTGTGAAAAAATAGAGCATGTTCGAAAAAAGATTGCCTGTTTTTCAGAACCCAAAAAATGCTCTGAAGCCCACACACGATCGTTTTAAATGACATTTTTAAAAAACGTCGTTTTTTACAACCCGAAAAATTATCGTGTGTACGCGGTGTGACAGGGTACACAATTGTATGTACACCAGTGAGAAACTGGAAAAGTCAGCGTTCCCTGCCCTGGAAGGGGTTAAGCCTGGCCAACAGGTAAAACCTCCTCTCTTCCCCTATTAATTAACACTCACCTGGTAAGGAAGTGGGAAGTGAGAGCTCAGTGTGAGAGGTATGCTGAGCTGGACGGACAGGTTGGAAACTGTCTGCATTGAAGGAACAAGGTCTGTCATGGATTTGTTTATTTTGGACTGTTATTATGTTTGTTTTATACTGGAGGCTGGAATAGCCCCTCCAGTACAGTGTAGTTAGGGACACTACTGTCAGTTAGCCTCCTAAATTGGAGTAGGCCATTTTGTTTTGTATTATTTATTTTGAGTGCAATAAAGCCGTATTTATTGCTTAAGATCAGCGACTTTGCTGCATAACATTATCGCTATTTCTACGACTTGTCACAGCGGCATCAACGTTAATTCTGGAAATGTTCAAGACTAATGCCGCGTATACACGGACGTTTTTTGTCTTGTAAAAAAACGTCGTTTTTTTCTCATGAAAAAAAAAGAAGTTTTTCAAACTTCATTTTAAAAAACGACGTTGCCTACACACCATCGTTTTCTGAAAATGCTCTTTCTTACAAAGCGTGGTTACGTACAACACGTACAACGGCACTCTGTTCCATTCAAGCTGCATGCGCGGGTTTAAAAACGTCGTATTAAACGTCGTTTTGCCCACACACGATAATTTTTTATGGCACAAAAAACGACATTCTGAAAAACGACATAAAAAATTGAAGCATGTTCGAATTTTTTTGTGTCGTTTTTCAGAAGACATAAAACAACGTTTTGCCCACACACGGTCATTTTAAATGACGTTTTTTAAAACAACGTTTTATTTCATCACAAAAAACGACCGTGTGTACGCGGCATAATAGGTAAGGGATTGTCAAACAAAGAGCATGGGAAGCTGGGCACTGCTCAAAGGGACATGTACGAAAGCAAAAAAAAAGAGAAATTCCCACTAATCATACTGCTTATAGAAAAAAATCAGGAAAAAGAAAGAAGATCCAAAGGTTGGGTAGCTACATCCAAAAAATGTGTATAGCCTATTTTTTTTTAGCAGCCAAACAGGTAAATACAGTGAAAACCATAACATTGCCAGCGCCATTCTTCACAGTTGTTATGAGGCTCTTCTCCTGAAATACTGTCTTCACTTTTGTCCCAAGCAATTCTACTGTTACTATGACTGTTAATATTTAGCGGGTGCCGGCTATTCTTGCGGATTTGCCAAGCGGCCACCACGAATACACAGGCTCTCTTGACAGAGAGAGCACACCTGTCAGCTCTGCGGGGGATATTTCCTCCTCCTTCTTCTCTTCACTGACTGAATCTAATGTAATGCAAGCGGTGCTCACACAGGCATCCGCCCACTCTCTGCAGCCTCCCATGAGCTCCTATTGGAAGGAGAGGTGCCAATTAAGGGAGCCAGTTTAAGGAGCCAATTGGGGGGATTGTAACAAGCTGCAGGAGCAGCTGCAATGGATTCTGAGCCATGTAGTCCCCTCACAAAATGGTCCCATAGCCTTCTATAGAGACAGGAACTACTAAGACCAGGAAAGAGATCAGGATAGGAGAGACTCCATTTTAATTTCCTGAGGAGATTCTCAGACAGCACGAGGTGGAGGAAGAGATCAGACCTAAGGTAGAGATGCTGTCTCCCAGGTGATTTCACCATAAGTGTTAGACCTCCGCTGCCAGTCAGGACATCCAGCCTGAGAGAGGGGAACCCCAGGTGCACATCCAGGCGCACCTGCACCAACGGTGAAGTGTTCCAGTGTGAGGTGACCAATCGGGTCACCAGGAGAGCCTGCTGTTCCAGGACGTCTTGACTGCAGGATTGGGTGAGAGGGCTGTATACACACCATTGTCCTTTCACCTTGCTGAGAAAGATCCTGCCTTATTCACTTGATAATCTGGGCAAGTTGTGTTCTTTGGCCTTGCTATTCAGGAATTTAAA
Source organism: Rana kukunoris (assembly GCA_029574335.1). Lineage (NCBI taxonomy): Eukaryota > Metazoa > Chordata > Amphibia > Anura > Ranidae > Rana > Rana kukunoris. Next base: position 164,946,425 of record CM056049.1, read on the forward strand.
TGCACCAATGAAGTAGCAAGCTGAAGACACAAAGTTTTATCTTTTCTTCAAAAGAACTGAAGCTGGGGGGGGCGTGGCTACCAGCCTCTAAGATGGCCGCTTAACCCGGGAGCTCCGTGACACACCGGAGATTTTCAGCCCACAACAGCGCACACTGAGGGCGTTTCGATCATTGAGACGACCCGTTTGTTCGTGAATCCTCACTGAACAACGCGGTGATGGGAAGAAACCGCAAAAAAGCGCTACAGCCTGAAAAAATGGAAAATTTCATTCCCCTCACGGCGAGCGTGACTCCTCAACATGGCGCAGCTTCTGTGAGAGGAATTACACAGGCTATACCGCACTGCTCCAATGAAGGTATGCCACATAATGACTCGCTCCAGAGTGGCACACTGAGTGGTACCCCCTCGGGAACCCCGAGTCCCACTACCAGAAGCCCGGTTAAGTCTAATCTGAGGAGAGACTCCCCACAATGCTCAAGGAAATGCTGCTCTCTCTTCGCTCTTCCCTACAAGCAGATCTGTACAGAGGTTTAACTGAATGTCAGAGAGAGGTACATACTCTGGGTACCAGGGTGGACACAATAGAACACAGAATGGAGAATTTTTGCCTCATCACACAATGTTATGGTGGACGCACATTCCAGTCAGAGAGATAAAATCGCATGGATCAAAGACAAAATGGCGGACCTCGAGGACAGATCTAGGAGGAATAACCTCAAACTAAGGGTTGCCTGAGACAGTGCCTCCTAATCAACTCCTCCAATATGCACAAACTTTATTTTCCTCAATGCTACCAGAAGCAACAGCCCAAGATCTCCTGATCGACCGCATACATAGGATCCCTAAACCGTCATTTCTCCCTGATGAAATCCCTAGGGATGTTTTACTCAGAATCCATTTTTTCCATGTAAAAGACGTAATTTTACAAACATCACGTAGACCAGGGAGCCTCCCCCAACAATACGGAAATCTCAGAGTCCTGCCTGACCTTTCTAGGCACACTTTGCAACGCCGTAGGAATCTATTATCAATCACCAAAGCGTTAAGAAACCACGCAGTGCCACACAAATGGAAATATCCAGCTACCTTGGTGATTACTCATGATGGTTCTGATATTTCAGTATCCAACCTGGAAGAAGGTTTGACACTACTACGCCGCTGGGGAATAGTCCCGGACCAAACCACGTATCCGCGTACCATGAATGTCCCCCAAGGGATTCAACACGATTGGCAAGTAGTCTCCCGCAAGAAAAATAAGAAATCTACAAACGGCAGCAAAGCCCAAGTTTAATTCAAGCCCTACCTAGAATATCTCCGGTATAGAGTTGCTACACGGCAGCTCCTTTTTCCCCTGTTAGCTTAATAGCAGCTACGTCTGTGATAGGATCAGTTGATGGATCCATTTCTTAAAATTATTTGGTTGACTGTTTATGCTTTTTTTGTTTCTACCTTGTTTGTTTGTTTTCATGATATGCACAGGTCTCCTCAGGACATCTCCTCCTCTACCAGGTCCAGTACCAAACCTCTTCTTGTCACAACTGTCTTGCTGGGTGCCAACGGCAGCGATCCCTACCTGATATGTGAGTACCAAGCCACGATTGTTAACCACACTGCTGTACCAACCTCACTATGGTGATCAAGATCTTGTCTATGAATGCTAGGGGACTAAACCACCCAGCAAAAAGATTTTCGTTATGGAAAGAGGTTCACAAATCTAACGCAGATATCCTATGTGTGCAAGAAACACACTTCCAAACGAATAAAACTCCACAATTTACTCATAGAGACTTTCCTACTATCTATACTGCTTCCAACCCGATTGCCAAAAGAGGAGGTGTCCTGATAGCGTTCAAAAATTCTATAGCTTTCAAACCTAAGGATGTTGTCACTGATGTTAAAGGCAGATACGTGATAATTGCTGGTGACATAAACGCTAAACCATACACCATAGTCTCACTTTACGCTCCAAACACCCACCAGTTGAGATTCATACGAAGAGTGCTTAAGAGAGCTCATTCTTTACAATATGGCAGACTATTGGTGTGCAGTGATTTTAACATTATTTCAGATCCAATGATTGACTCCTCACCTAGAAGGACAAGAGGAGCTCCAACACTTCTACCGCTTCTACACTCAGAAGAACTATTTGATGCATGGAGATGCCTTCATTCGAATGAACGCGACTATACTTTTTTTTCAGGGAGACATGGTTCCTACTCGAGAATAGACATGTTCTTGACGGACAAGTGGCTACTACAGGACATAGATAAAACATCAATTCATGACATTACGTGGTCTGACCACGCTCCTATCTCCTTGTCTGTTATAGAAAGAGGGGTCTCTCCCTCCTCATCCATCTGGCGCTGTAACAATAGGACTATACTAAATCCACACCACCAAAAATCCATTACCGAACACCTTAATAATTATTTCCGCCTCAATTCAGATTCTGTAAATGATCCCAATACCTTGTGGAATGCTCACAAGGCAGTTATACGGGGTATTATCATACAAATAGGGGCAATAGAAAAAAGAAAAAGATCTAAAAAAATCCAAGATGTCCTCAGTGACCTAAAGGATACTGAGAACAGTAATAAACAATCACCATCCCCTTCCCTGACCGCCAAATTGAAAGACCTTTAGAGAAAAACTTAGGGAACTATTATCGCAACAATATGATAAACACTTGAGGAGGCTTAAACTCAACCACTATAACAATGCTAATAAAGCAGGTAAATACTTAGTAAATAGATTAAAGGTTATGCGCAATAAATCTAGAATAGCTTTCCTCACTGACCCATTCTCCCTACACAAAGTCACAAACCCCCAAAAAATTGCTGATCTATTTGCAAATTACTACGGCTCTCTGTATAACCTTAAAAAAGATGCCAATACTCCCCAACCTAGTATACATAAGATTCAATCTTTTCTTCGTACGCTGAAACTCCCCTCTCTAACATCCCAACAATTGGAAGATCTTAACTTACCTATCACACCTCAAGAGATACTGAAAGTCATACACTCCCTTCCCATGGGGAAATCACCAGGTCCCGATGGTTTTTCCAACGAATATTTCAAAACATTTCAAACAGTTTTGACACCATATATGTCAACAGTCTTCAACAATTTTATGTCCACCACTTCCATTCCCCAAGAAATGTTAAGAGCCCACATAGTAACAATTCCAAAGCCTGGTAAAACCCCAGACACACCTGAGAACTTTAGGCCTATTTCACTCCTTAACACTGACACCAAGATTTATGCAAAACTCTTAGCCACAAGATTAAAACATATCATCCCTACACTTGTTCGAAGTGACCAGATGGGCTTTGTGAGGGGGAGACAGGCCTCTGACGCCACCAGGCGTATCATTGATATTATACACCATGCTGGAAAGACTCGAACGCCTTCTCTGTTGTTGTCTATTGATGCAGAGAAGGCGTTCGATCGAGTACACTGGACATACATGGAAATGGTTCTACAGAAATTTGGTTTCCAGGGCTCTATCTTATCTGCGATATTGGCTTTATACTCTTGTCCCTCTGCTCGAGTGTACTCTTCTGGGTTTCTTTCAGAGTCTTTCCCTATAACAAATGGTACGCGGCAGGGCTGCCCTCTATCCCCGTCAATCTTCAATCTAATAATAGAACCCCTAGCCGAAGCCATCAGGTCTAATATAAGGATTTCGGGTTTTCAATTTGGCCATCAAAATCACACCATCAGTCTTTTTGCTGATGATGTGATACTACTATTGACCAACCCTGTTGAATCTTTGCATGAAGTTCACAATATTTTAATGTCATTTGGAAAGATTTCATATTACAAAGTTAATTTTACAAAATCTCTTATCCTTGACCTGGGGGTACCACCTCATATCAAGAGTTGCCTACTATCCTGATTACCCTACACCTGGAGCTCGGGTTCTATCAAATACCTTGGTATCACCCTTACGAGTAGTGTCTCTACGCTTATCAAAGCTAATTTCCCCTCACTAATCGAAAAAATTGAAACCCAACTCAAAAGGATCTCTGAAAAAGGATCTCTGAGAAGGAAGTGTCCTGGATGGGCAGAATTTCAGCTTTTAAAATGTTGATTATGCCTCAAATCCTATACTTCTTTCCTGCAATTCCATTGTGTGTACCGTACCATTACCTTAACCGCCTCACAACGTTGGGATGGAAGTATATTTGGCAAGGTAAAAGGGCACGGTGTTCACGTAACAATCTTGTGTCTCACAAAAAAATAGGAGGAGCAGGTCTACCCGACATACATGACTATATGTGGGCAGCTCGACTTGACCAACTTAAACACTGGTTCCATGACCTAGACGTTCCACCCTGGGTGAACATAGAAAATACACTGTCACCGACGGCTAACGTGAAACTTATGTTGCTCAGCGACAAATGGTCTCCTTGGAAGCTGACCTCTTTACCCCCTACCATACAGACTTCATTAAAATCGTGGAGACATATACTGAATCAAGACCATCAAGAATTTCAGGATATTGACTTCCGACTACCTTTGCGAATACTTGAAGCCAAAATACCCAGATTGACAGTCTCTGAACTCAATTCACACGGGGTGACTGATATTTCGGAACTCTACGCAAACGATACACCCCTACATCCTTCCATAGTTGTATCCCAATTCCATTTACCTGACAGATCTTTTCACACTTGTGACAGAATTGTGCGCTTCCTCCACTCATTACCTTCCTCGATCATATCCCTTCCAAAGAGGGTGTGGAAATTTTATTCTGTCGCTCAACCTGCCTCGAAGGGCATATCACTATTCTACAATATATTTCAAGATAAGATGAAATTTTCTAAGACGACAGCAATGAAAAAATGGGAGGTAGACCTACGTACTAGATTTACAAAAGAGGATTGGACGTATGCCTTTCAGACGATTCATAAAGCATCTCATTGTGTGAAACACTGGGAATTGTCCATTAAATTGACCAACAGATGGTACTACACTCCACTGAGATTGGCCACATTCTATCCTGGCACCCCAGCCAACTGTTGGAGAGAATGTGGTCAAATGGGCAATCTCATGCATATATTCTGGTATTGTCCACATGTAAGAAGCCTGTGGAATCAGGTTTTTAAACTCATTTCCTCCATCACAGGGATATTGACTCAACCAGATCCAGCGTTAGCTCTTCTCAACATACACATTGATAGATTCCCTTTCCACATGAGGACAGTAGTTACACACGTTTTATTGGAAACACGTACGTCCATTCTACGGAATTGGAAATCTAAAAACACTGTGAATATCTCGGATGTAATAACAGAGGTCCACAGGAATTTCACTTTTGAAAAGCTTATAGCACTTAACTCCATGACTACCAGACATTTTGATCTGTGTTGGTCCATATGGCCCCAAAACTGATGAGGTTCTCGAATATCTGTTCCATTGAATACGTGATTATTTGTCTTAACTGCATTTATTTCTGTTTTGTTCTGTAATATACTATGGGCCAGATTCAGGTAGAGTTAGGCTGGCGGATCAATGGATCCGCCAGCCTAACTGTCACTTTAAGCCAGCGTTTTTGTTTTCTGTAACCAGAAAACAAGAAACGCCGGGTTGGAGTTCCGATGCGATCGGCGCAATTGAATTTCGCCATCGCATCGTTACTTCAACTTAAAAATGGCGCCGGGGGCGTTCCCGCCGATTTACGCTCAAAAAATATGATAATGAGCGGGAATCGGCAATTCACGATCTTTTTCGGGCGCGACGCAGTGACTTTACGACGTTTCCGGAAGCGATACGCGGCGTATAGATAAAGCAGCCCCCTAGTGGAGTATCCTATGTTAAGTATAGGCGTCGTCATCGCGTCGGAAAAAAAACAAATTGCGTCGCTTGCGTAAAACATTCATGAATGGGAATGTGACGTCATTGACGTTCACTGACAGAATTTGGAGCATGCGCACTGGGATGCATTGACACTCGACGCATGCGCAGTACGTTCGCCGCGGGATCGCGCTTAGTTTGAATACTACACGCCCCGTACCCGCCCAATTTGAATTCCGCCGGCTCATTTGCGATGCGCTGCCGCAACTTTAGGAGCAAGTGCTTCATGAATAACAGCACTTGCTCCTAAAATTTCGGCAGAGTAACGTAAATGAGAAGCGTTACTCCAGAGCAAAGGTGCTCTGATCTACCTGAATCTGGCCCATAGTTTCATGTACAATTTGAATACTGTGCATACCCCCCTACACCCTGTGCTTTTACGTTTCCCCTTTTTCTTTTCTGTTCCCCTTAAAAACTTCTACAATAAAAACTATTGATTGAAAAAAAAAAGAACTGAAGCTACTAGCACCATACGAACCCGCGCTCACATATTCAGGGCTCTGTATATGCAGCGGGTGTGTGAAACAGTTTATCTAGGAAGTTAAGCCACTAAATGTTGATTGAAATAAACGCCTGGATTCAGAAAGAACTTACGCCGACGTATCTACTTGATAAGATACCCGATTCGCGAACGTAGATGCGCCCGGCGCATTTATATACGTGGTTCACGTAAGGCTTACGCCCGGTGTAAAGTTACCCCTCATATAGCAGGCACAGGTAATGCAAAGGGATGGGCCAGGAAACGGCGCCGTCAAATTTTACGTTGCGTACGCCGTTTACGTTGTACTATGTGAATAGGGCTGTGCGTAGGTTACGTTCACGTCATAGGCGTATCTTAGGCAGCTATTTCGACATAACTGTGAGCATGCGCACTGGGATGCGTCCAAGAGCCGACGCATGCGCAGTTCGTTTTTTGAAGCTGTGACCATCATTTGAATGGGGTCACGCTTCAATAAAATGTATCACGCCCACTTCCAGCCCACTTGCACTTACGCTGCCTTACGCCGACGAATATATGCTACGCCGGCGCAACGTTGGGAGCATTTGCTTTGTGAATTCCATGCTTCCCTCCCTGCATTGCGCCGGCGTAGCATAAATGAGATGCGCTACGCCGGCATAAAGATGCGTTGATCTACGTGAATCCGGGCCAAAGTGTTTAAAGTGTTTTGGGCCTGTGGTGTGAGACCTGACATCAAGAGGGACATTCCTCTGCTCTCCTCCTGCCTGGACTTATAGAGCCAACATGAGTAAAGGTAATCAATCTGATCCAGATTTCCATATTGTGATATATTTGCCATGTAAGTGTGCCTCTGCTCTTGGGGTTATTCTTAGGTTTTTAATCCCCTGAAAGCAGCCTGAATATAGTATTGAGCTATATTGCTCATAATCTCAGTTATTGCTCTCCCACTGCATTCCTTGAAAATATACAGTATCTCACAAAAGTGAGTACACCCCTCACATTTTTGTAAACATTTTATTCTATCTTTTAATGTGACAACACTGAATAAATGACACTTTGCTACAGTGTAAAGTAGTGAGTGTACAGCTTGTATAACAGTGTAAATTTGCTGTCCACTGAAAATAACTCAACACACAGCCATTAATGTCTAAAACGCTGGCAACAAAAGTACACCCCTAAGTGAAAATGTCCAAATATGGCCCAATTAGCCATTTTCCCTCCCTGTTGTCATGTGATTTGTTAGTGTTACAAAGTATGATGTGTGAATAGGAAGCATATGTGTTAAATTTTGTGTTATCGCTCTCACTCTCTCATACTGGTCACTGGAAGTTCAACATGGCACCTCATGGCAAAGAACTCTCTGAGGATCTTAAAAAAAATTGTTGCTCTACATAAAGATGGTCTAGGCAATAAGATTTCCAAGACCCTAAAACTGAGCTGCAGCATGGTAGCCAAGACTATACAGCGGTTTAACGGGACAGGTTCCACTCAGAACAGGCCTCGCCATGGTCAACCAAAGAAGTTTGAGTGCAAGTGCTCAGCGTCAAATCCAGAGGTTGTCTTTGGGAAATAGACGTATGAGTGCTGTCAGCATTGCTGCAGAGGGTGAAGGGGTGGGGGGTCAGCCTGTCAGTGATCAGGCCATACGCTGCACACTCCATAAAATTGGTCTGCATGGCTGTCGCTCCAGAAGCCTCTTCTAAAGGTGATGCACAAGAAAGCCTGCAAGCAGTTTGCTGAAGACAAGCAGACTAAGGACATGAATTACTGGAACCATGTCCTGTGATCTGATGAGACCAATATAAACGTATTTGGTTCAGATGGTGTCAAGCGTGTGTGGCGGCAACCAGGTGAGGAGTACAAAAACAAGTGTGTCTTGCCTACAGTCAAGACTGGTGGTGGGAGTGTCATGGTCTGGGGCTGCATGAGTGCTTCCGACATTGATGAGCTACAGTTCATTGAGGAAACCATGAATGGCAACATGTACTGTGATATACTGAAGCAGAGCATGATCCCCTCCCTTCGGAGACTGGCAGGGCAGTATTCCAACATGATAATGACCACAAACACACCTCCAAGACAACCACTGCCTTGCTAAAGAAGCTGAGGGTAAAGGTGATGGACTGGCCAAGCATGTCTCCAGACCTAAACCCTATTGAGCATCTGTGAGGCATCTTCAAACAGAAGGTGGAGGAGCACAAGGTCTCTAACATCCACAATCTCTGTGATGTCGTCATGGAGGAGTCGAAGAGGACTCTAGTGGCAACCTGTGAAGCTCTGGTGAACTCCATGGTTAACGACACACCAGTCTCTCATGTCAGTCAGTGCTAGTCAGCTGGTGGAGTAGGACGTTTCCCGACGAGTCTGCTCCACCCAGGGACAAGCCAGACAGTCAGGCTCTCCTCCCAGCCTCCGGCGGCTAAAAACACACACCACAGCCTTCAGCATCCAACTGCTGTTCCTTCCCTCACTGGTTGCCTCCTTTCTCCTCCTGGCCACCGGTTCCTTTCCCAAAGGTAAGGCCCGCCATTACCGCAACCACCAGTCCCTTTTTCTTCTGCCCTGGGTCCTGGGACCATTGGCGGCCGTCCTTTTCAAGACAAGCCGCTGCAGCGGTCTAAATCTCTGTGGCTCACCCTCCTCTGTACCCCCACTTAGCCATCCGTAATCGAGGCACCCCCCCGCCACCTCCCCACCTCAGTTCCTGCCGTTTTCAGGCACCCGCGCCAACCTGTAGAGATAGCGGCCGTGTTTTAGGAAAGACCGCGGCTTCACCCGCGGCCTAGCGGGGCTCCGCATCCACACACAGGAATCCCCATCTAAAAATGCCCAGAAACCCCCCCCCCCTACCCTAGGAGGACCCCCATCCTCTCCCAGTTGCCTACCAGCCTTCCCCTGGAGACCGATCCACCCAGCTGACAGCCCCCAGCTTAGATCATGTTTCTTTGATCGGCGGCCATCTTGGTACACCCCAGTACATCTCCCCCTATTCTGCCCAACCGCGTATCCACCACCCCTTTAGTACTTGATCCAGGGTTTCGGTTGATCGCCCTTGAGGGGTCAGGAAGGAATTTTTTCCCTTGCCGCAGCACATTGGTTAGCACGGCCAGGGTTTTTTGCCTTCCTCTGGATCAACCAGGGAGTGAGAATTTAATGAATCTTCCCCCCCCTACCCCATTGAAAAACCTCCCTGGCCTCCCCGATGCTTGGCGACAATGGCTAATCTGCGGTATTCTGCAGAAACCATTTGGGGTCTGAGGCGATTTGCCACAATATTACCAGCCGTCACCAAAAAGGCCCTAAGAACTGAGCAACTATTGAGAATCGATCGACGATCGACTGTCAAAAATTTCAGTCATTTACCCCAGCCTAAGCACATATCATGTGCTTTGATCAACACAAGATCGGCAGTAAAACACTGACTAGAAATCCACAATTTCATACTACAATACGATTTAGACTGCCTCTTTATTACTGAAAGCTGGCTTACAGCCGACTGTAACACCATTCTAGGAGAACTGGTGCCAGAAAACTATCGTATTATAACCGAAAACAGAATAGGGCAAAGAGGAGGAGGCCTGGCAGTGATCCATAAGACTATTCTTGCGATCACCAAACCAGTCCTTCAAAACCCTCTTCCATTCATGGAAACCCTTAGGCCCCTTTCACATTAGCGGACCGTTCGTCCGCTCATTACAAGTCCGTTTACGAACTTGTAATGGGCCCCTATGGGAGCGGATTCGTTAGCGGATGATGCATCCGCTAACGTCCGCAAGATCCGCATCCGTTTTTTCGGACGGAAGAATGTCCTATTTTTCTTCCGTCCGGTGGAACGGATCGGATGCAAACGGACAGACGGTCCGTTTCCATCCGATTCCTCATAGGGGATAGCGGAGGAGAGACAGGGCGGTCCCTGCATAGTGTGCGGGGACTGCCCTGTCCGCCCGACAGCTCAGCGGAGACCCCCGCTGAGCCAACGGACACACGGAGCGGACCGCAAAACGGACCGCTCCGTGTGAAAGAGGCCTAACTCTGCAACTACAAACAAACTCCCAGGAGACTGTCCGGATTCTACTCTGCTATAGACCACCCGGTCCAAAATCGCAGCTTTTACTATCATTGACGGACTTCATCTCTACTTATAGCCTTAACAGCAAACACCTTTTGCTGCTCAGGGACTTCAACCTCTGGGCCAACTCCGCACAAGACCCCATTGCCGACGCCTTTATTGACCATCTGGAAGGATTAGGGCTACAACAACTAGTATGTGGGCCCACACATGCTTCAGGTCACACACTTGATCTTATTTTCAGACAAGATCTGGAAATAAAAATTTTGGAAAATGAACCGTTGCCATGGACAGATCACCATGCAATTAAATTCATTATTTCCGAAATCCGTCCCTTGACAAAAATATCAAAACTAGTGACAACACACTGGACTAGATGTCAGAAGAAGCTCCACTCGGAACTCTTCAAAACCACGTTAAGGGAAAAAATAAAAACAATTCAGCCGCATCAAACGGCCGAAGGAACACTGGATGCCATAAACACAGCACTATTGCAGTCAGCTGACTTAGTAGCGCCGAAACGTAAAACCCGCATTCAGAAAAACAATTTTTCACACAATACCCACAGTAATTCACCACAATCAGGTAAGTTTACTATGGAGCCCATCACCATCTATGCCAAAAAAAATATCATTGGTACTTTGCGTAATGGCACAGCGCCAAATTATATCATCCCCACTAAACTGCTGAAGGAATGCGCCGACATCCTGGCGCCCCCCATCACGCAGCTTATTAACCAGTCTTTCAAGGAAGGCATAGTGCCCTCCCAGTTGAAAGAGGGCATAATCCAACCCATCCTGAAGAAACCCACCCTAGACCCCAAGGACCCACTCCACCGCCGTCCCATAACAGGCCTAAATGTACTCTCAAAGGTTATGGAAAAAGTAGTGGTACAACAGCTGCAACAGCATCTAGATACCCACAAGCTACTTGATCCATTTCAATTGGGTTTCCGTCCCAGACACGGGACGGAAACCGCATTGCTCAAAATATGGGACGACACTCTCGAGGCCGCAGACGAAGGAGAATCTTGTCTTCTGGTTCTGTTGGACCTAAGCGCAGCTTTCAACACCGTAGACCACAAACTATTATTGACACGGCTAGCTGAAGTACCCAGAGTCGCAAAAGGCGATTTATCTTGGTTCTCTTTTTTAGAAAACCGATGCCAAACAGTGAAGTTAGGACCTTTCACTTCTGAGAAACGCACAGTATCATGCGGAGTCCCTCAAGGATCGCCTCTGTCACCAGTGCTGTTTAACATCTATCTTCGTCCTCTTTTTGAGATCATCAGCAGCCAAAAACTGCTTTACCACTCATATGCAGACGACACGCAACTGTATTTCCGCATTGGCAACAAAAAGGATCACCACCTCAATCTATACACATGCCTCTCTTTGATAGAGGACTGGATGACAAAGAGGTATCTTAAACTCAACGGAGCGAAAACAGAACTTCTCCTGTTTCACGCCAAGCGTAGGAATCAACCTGCAACAACATGGACACCCCTGCCCATTCTGGGCAAAATCATCTCCCCTAGCACCAAAGTCAAAAGTCTAGGGGTAATTTTTGACTCCTATATGACAATGGACGCACAAATAGGGTCAGTAGTCAGCGGATCCCACCATCTGCTGCGCCTACTACGCAGACTTACTCCTTTCATCCCCAAAGAAGACTTAGCGGTCGTGGTGGGAGCAATTGTTAACTCCAGACTGGACTATGCAAATGCCCTTTACCTCGGACTCCCTAAATACCAAATCGCTCGTCTGCAAGTCGTTCAAAACACGGCCGCCAGACTTGTGACAGGGAAAAAAAACCCTGGGAATCAATCTCACCTTCACTGAGAGCCCTTCACTGGCTGCCAGTAAAAGACAGAATTGCTTTTAAAGCACTGTTTAACGCATAGATGTATCCAGGGAAATGCTCCCCATTATTTATGCGAAAAGATAAAAGCTCACAATCCTAATCGCGTTCTGCGATCCACCAATCAAAACCTTCTCCAGATTCCGAAAGCCAACTACAAGTCCAAAGGAGAAAGAAGATTCGCGATCCAAGGTCCCAGACTATGGAACGCTTTACCAACCAGCATTCGGTTGGAGGAGAATCACTTAGCATTCACGAGAAAGATCAAGACTCATCTCTTTTGATATCAAAGGAGACAGGAACAACAAGAGGCCAGAGGCAATTTAGTTTGCATGTGCCCCGCTATATAAGTTTTCATTCATTCATTCATTCAATAATTGTGGCCACACAAAATGTTGACACTTTGGGTAAAAATTTGGATATTTTCACTGAGGGGTGTACTCACTTTTGTTGCCAGCGATTTAGACATTTATGGCTGTGTGTTGAGTTATTTTGAGGGGACAGCAAATGTACACTGTTATACAATCTGTACACTCTCTACTTTATGTAGCACTACCCCCGGAGGAGCTGCTGGTTTGTTTTGGGTGGCACTTTTACCTCGTGGCTCTTCTGAATTCCTAGGGGTGAATGGTGCATATAGCAATAGTAAAGGAATGTCCGCAACAAGTGTCTTTTCTGTGCTCTTTATTACTCAGCCAGGTAAAAACAAATAAACTTGTGATGAGGAAAGTAGAGTTGAAGAAAGAAAGGAGAATAGCAAATTCAGGCGTAGCAATAGGGAAACAGTCCTGCTCCCAAGTGTAACACTTCTCTGCGCCACTCCTGCTTGAGTGGAAATAGCGTACCTGGACAGGCCTCTTTCACTGACCTGGCAGCCAGAGTATCGTGCGAACTTTTGAGGAAAAGTCTTTGCCACAGACCCTCCTTGAAATGAATGTCAGGGAGACACCTCTGCCACAGGTCCTCTCTGATTGCAGTTACGGAGGTAATCCTCCTTAGGTGAATTACACCTGGATCTCTTCTTAACGTTGCCCAGGTACCGACTGACAGGTGATCAATCCTTCAGTGTCCGGCTACCTTGATCCCCAGTGGTTTGACAAAATCCCTTTGGACCGTCGGTTTTGACTAAATCCTTTTGGACTGGGTGGGAACCCAGTTGTTTACTGGGTCCCCGTCGCTGCTCAAATGTTCCGGACCAACATGGTCACGGAACCAGGAACACGGCATGGCACGCACGCCCTGGCCAGGTAGGCCATAACACCGGGGCTTGTAGTAAAGGGCGTCTAAGGCCGCGTACACACGATCGGTCAAAACCGATGAAAACGGACTGAAGGACCGTTTCATCAGTCCAAACCGATCGGGTGTGGGCCCCATCGGTCAGTTATTCTTCGGTCCAAAAAAAAATTTGACCGATGGACACCTGACTAATGGGTCAAAACCGATCGTTAGTATGCAAAAGCATTGGTTCAAAGGCCGCGCATGCTCAGAATCAAGTCGACGCATGCTTGGAAGCATTGAACTTCGTTTTTTTCAGCACGTCGTGTTAAAACACTTAACCGTCACCGCGTTCTAACGCGATCGGTTTTTTTAACCGATGGTGTGTAGGCAAATCAGACCATCAGTCAGCTTCATCGGTTAACCGATGAAAACCGTCCTTAAGACAGTTCTCATCGAATGGACTGATCGTGTGTACGCGGCCTAAGGCCTCCAGGGATCGCACGACAGATCACATCAGCCAACCATCAATTTTCTAATCCAATCAGCATCAGAATATGTGTGGTGTCAAGCTCTTATCCTCAGCATCTGCAGATATTTTGGCTCCGCCAAACAGAGCCACCAAAACTAATATAGTCCAGTAACCTCTCTTTAATATATAAAATCAGCACTTACAGTTAATGCATATATGCCAGGTACAGCAAACGATCGTGGGCAGCTTGAGGGAAGGTGTGAACCAGACTGTCCACAATAAATCACTCTATGGGAAGGCAGCATGTAGCAGCGTGCGCCTCAGCTGTGCGCTTCAACAGTACGGAAGAGGAGGACTCCTGTGATAAGTATAGAGCCTAGATTTCAATGCATTTTGTGCTTGTCCCGCACGTCCTCAGGAAATGGGCTCGGCGCCATTTTACTGGAGTCTTTATAATACCAATTCTACTCTCATTGGGTGAGGGACAGGAAGATCTAAAACTGGGGAAAACAGGGCCATTACATCAGTGCAATACCTTTCTGATTGTGGATATATGGAAAGACTACTGCGCTACCAAGGGGGATGGGTGGGAGTGGAATTGGGCTGGAAGGTGGACTGGGGATTCTGCAGCAGACTCCTGACACTCTGTCCTGGGCAGAGAGAAAAATGTATATGTAAAAGAAGGGGGTGTTGTCTGCGCTGAAAGTGAACAGGGGGGGAGGAGGGGGGGTGTGGGTGATAGGGGTGAATGGATGGGACGGGTGGCTGGATGGGTGGATGCAGGTGGGTTTAGGACAACATGATAACCAACATAATCGAAACAATGATGTGAATGAATATACACATAAGGGTGATACCAATAAATACAAAAATTATTATTACAATAAGGAAAAACCCAACACACTAGCCAGTGTAATGTGAAACCAGTGAAAAACAATCCTAAATCCAAACTATAAGACCAGAGAAAATTCCATGAGGAAATGCCTCTGGATGGAAAAAATGTGAAATAAATAAAGTCTCTAGTGAAAAAACCCAAGAGTCCAGATAAGTCCAAATTGAAATGGTGGTGCCAGGAAAGGGTGACAGCAGAAAGCACCTCAGGTGGTCCCCAGCTCCTCACCTCAAGGCTATAGCTCGGATAGCCTGCAACAGCACCTCCCGGTGGAGGACAGTGATCCCTCGGCAGGGCAAGCAGCAGAGGCACTCCTCAGCGGTAAAGGTAAAGCAAAAAAGAAGAAAGCAAGTGAGTGACAATAAAAGACGTCTAGTAGGCAACTAGTGTCACTCGTACATCCACTCACCACGGGGTGATGGATGATGGGCCTATCTCCCACGAACAGCGAGTTCGTACTTCTAATGGCAGATATCCTCTTCTAAGCTGGCCAGATGGTCACTCACAACAAGGGATCTCTCAGATGGAATACATGATAAAAGAAACAGACCATAGCGCAATCCCGCAAGGTAAAAAACACATTTAATAAAAAAATAAAACTCACATTTAAAACGATCCAAAAGGCACAAAACAAACAGACGTCAGGAACATCCACTCACCACGGGGTGATGGATGATGGGCCTATCTCCCACGAACAGCGAGTTCGTACTTCTAATGGCAGATATCCTCTTCTAAGCTGGCCAGATGGTCACTCACAACAAGGGATCTCTCAGATGGCATACATGATAAAAGAAACAGACCATAGCGCAATCCCGCAAGGTAAAAAACACAAATAAAAAAATAAAACGAAAAGAAAAAAATCCCGCAAGGTAAAAAACAACAAAAAAACAGACGTCAGGAACACACTGCGTCAGGCGTGTGGACTCTGTGGCTCCTAGGATCCCTACGCGTCTCGTCACACCTCGTGACTTCCCCTAAGGATAATGCGTAGATGTAGCATCACGGTCACCAGATCCCCAATTAGTGCGGCACTCAGCCTGAGATCCGTTTCAATGGAACCTGGAATCTAGTGGATTACTGGGGTCCTCTTTCGCCTCCAGTTGAGGCTCGATGAAGCCTGCAAGCTTGGCCAGGAGGGCGGCGCCGGCAGGGCCCATAGGTGCGCACACCCTGAAGGTGGATGTCGCACCCAGCACAGGGACCCCGTGAAGATTTTTAGAACACATGACACCTGTCACAGATATACCCTTCCCCAGCATGCCCTGCGAGGGAAGAACTCCTCTAATTGGCTGCTGGGGAAGACTTGCTCTGCCAGAAACCCCACTGGCGCCAACTGCTGGCCGAAGATGATACCACATCCCTAGAATGCAGATTGGTCCAGGAGACCTTTCTGGACCGACAGGGGTCATAATTTAAATAAATCACGAATGGGAGCAACGTAGCTCTCCCATTCTAGCTAACTTTAGCGTAGTGCCCATACTGAAAGTAAGGGGGCGCTACACATAACTTGTAAAATATATGCTTTTGTTGTGGGATATCATTAGATATAAGTAGATGTATTCTAAAAAAAAGTGTACACATTTAATTGAAAATATAAATCTTTGGTTCACCAGCCATTTTATGTAAGGATAGAACATTTACTGGTTAACAATTGACCTGGCCACCTTTGTCGTTGTAAATGGTTTTTTCCCTAAATCAATCTATAAGTTATCTGAGAACTAGCTAACCGCTTTGGCAAATTTGCTCAGAATTACAGCAGCTAATGCAAATACATCATGCATGGTACATTATCTAATATTGCATAATTAGACAACAACATTGTGTTTGTGATTGGTTAGCAGTATCTTTAAACACATGTATTATGTTCCAAAACTATTGGTCACCATGGCTTTGTATTTTTCCTTTACATTCTTCACTATTCTTTTACTTTATACAACAATCGTATTTCTGTTCTTTGTCAATTATAAAAGAAAAAAAGACAAAAAATAAAAGTACTACATTTGCCCTGGAAGCAATTCTGTCACTTAAATGTGCAGTGTAAATCCTTAGGGAAAAGTTCAAAGCAATTCGGTAATTGAAAACTGGGGAATAGTGTGGCAGGAATTATGAACACTGCTGCCTACTTACACTGGTGAAGTGACACTGGGACTGGTGTAGTGACAATCAGGGACACCATTGCTTGCTCATACTGGTGTGGTGACACTAAGATTGGTGTGGCGGTGATCAGGGACAATATGACATGTGTAGCGATGACTAGGGACAATATGACTGGCGTTGCATTGATTAGGGACAAAATGACTAGTGTTACAGTAATCAGGAACACTGTAACTGATGTGGCAGTAATTAGGGGCAAAATTACTGGTGTTTTGCGGTGATCAGGGACACTGGGACCTGTGTGGCAGTGATCAAGGATGCTGTAGCTGCTATGGTGGTGGTCAAGGACAATATGACTGGTGTGGTAGTGATCAGGGACAATATGACTGGTGTTTTGGTGATCAGGGACACTGTTAGTGGTGTGGTGGGAAAAAGGAACACTGTGAGTGGGTGGCGGTGATTGAGAACACTGACTGGTGTGGAGGGACACTAACTGGCAGCACTGGTCTGGTGACCTTGTACTGCTGTGGTAGTGATCAGAGATAATGGCTGGTGGCACTGCCTTACAGTTATATCAGAACAGCCAGCCATTGTACATGATCACCGCTACGGCAGTACAATGTCACCACAGTGATCATTGTGACCAATTACATAGATCACAGTGACCTGGGAAAAGTATGTGGGCTGCTCGTGGACGTACGTGGGGCCGACATGAGCTGCATCCAAAGGCCAAAGTCCTCGGTCTCTCCACCTACATGTCCGATCCCACCGCCCTGCGTTGCCTGAACTGTTCGTCGTAACGGAGCCTCCGTAACACCGATAGGCCTCGCTAATCGCCTCCTGTTAACTGAAAAGCGCCGAACAGTGTTCAGGGTTTTTTCTCACCGATCACACTCGCCCCGATCTAGTACGACTGCGACCACTTCGCAAAAGTCCTGGGTATAAACCTATACCTCCTTTTGCTTCATCCTCCTTTTTGGACTCAGGCTTAACCCTGTCCAGGTTAAACTTCTCCAGAGGCAACTGCGCAAATATCTCTACATATTCGCTCTTACAGCTCTTCTCTCTCACCTCCTGCTTCAAATGTGAACCCAGGGGTGCCTCATAACAAGTATACACTTCCCCCTTTTGTGTCCGACAACCAGACCAGATCCCTCTTCTTTGCGGAGTCTCCCGCCGCATCCACCTTAACCCTGGATTGCCCAGCGTCACTAGCCCCAGCCACACCCCCCTGCCGACACCCAAGCTGCCGCAGGGCCAACGTCGGGATTGTCCCCCCCCCCCCCCAGACTGGCCACCAATGATTCCAACCCTACCAAACAACCGATGCAAACCTGCATCCCCTCCAACCTTTTTCCCCCTGGCACTAGGCCTTACCTCACTACCCCCCGCCACTCTGGGCACTACCAAACGACTACGGGGACCCTCCCCCCGTCCCCCTACCAACACACCAGCATTTTGCAACACAGTAGAAATTGATGAAAACGACTTACCGGGCTGCCTGGAAGCAATCCCACCAGCCAAAGCACTCGTCTCCCTCGCAGTGAACTCCGTCCTGGGCACGAACTCCTCCTCCGAACCCGACAGCTCCCCCTCCGAACGAACTCCAGGCCGGAAGTCCCCCTCAGATGATGGCCCATCAGGCGACTCGGGCCTGGCGGCTGAGGGCCCAGAGCTGGCATCACTCACTCTGCGCACTCTGGACCCGTTCACGGATTTCACCGACGCTTTTCTGGGTGCCTCACGTCTGCCGTTGTCTTCCACTCCCCCACACCCCCTCACCTCCGGGCTGGATTGGAGGTGGCTAGCCGCGTATGGCAAGGGGCTAGCCACCGCTGCGACCGATCTCCCTCGCCTAAGCTCCTGCACCACTGGTGTACAACCGGGGTGAGAGCCCACAGCAGCTTGCACAACACACTGAGCAGGCCTAGCCGCCGCCTTAAAGCCCTCTGGCCGCCCCCCCCCCCCACACCGCGTCTTATGGAGCCCGCCGCCGCTGTATGCTTGCTGGGGGGGCCCAAGGGGGCTCCCCCCTACTTTGTTGACTTGTGGACGGCCCTGGGGGGGGTGCCGTCCTGTAGCCCGCAAGCGCCGCGCTCGCATGGCCTGACGCACCACCCCCCCCCCGCGGGTGAAACGAGCGGATTGCTTGCCTGTGTGAGGAGCAGCTCCAGGATAGCCTGCAGCCACAACTCACCGCGCCGATCAGTCCACTAACAGAGCTGGGCGAGCATGGCTTAAACCCCAGACCTCTTGTCAGGCAGAGCACTAATTCCCCAGCAGCCATCCTACCTGAACTTTTCTCCCCAAGCTGTGTTACCCGGGAAAGGAGGGAGGAGGAATTTATAGCCTCTCCTCCCCTCCCCACTGTCCTCTCCCCTAACCACTCCCCCCTGGCTTGTAAGGGTTTACTGTTAACCCTGTCATGCCCGGCCCTGCGCCTATTTCTTGTTGTTCTTTGCTCCGGGCCTCTCTGGATCGCACCAATGCATGCCCCTAGAAGCGTACATGAGGCTTAGATGTGGGAGGAAGTATGTCTACAGCCTCCCAGATCAACGCTTGTCTCACTCGGCTGTTTCTTTGCAGTTGTCGGATGGGAAGTGGTTAATGAAGGGAATGTATTAGGGTAAAATTCCTACATTTTCCATACATTAATTTCATCCAAACATACAATATTTGCCAAATGCTGTTGTCGTCATTGTCAATGTATACAGTGCTGGGTTCCATGTGTTCCATGTGTTCCATGTGTTTCTTGGCCCCCTAGATGTCATATGGTCTGCCATGAGGAGATAAACTTTACAGAAAATTTAGGACAACCTTACTGGCTCCGGAGACTCCCCTCACCTTTTGGCATAGTGACACCTGTAACCAAGCCAGGAAAGGGAGAGGAAATCCCCACAAAAGACTGTGAATTTGTCTAAAAAATAAGACGTGCAAGCTAGAGGATGTCATATAATTCACTGTTTATGATGTGTGTATAACCGGCACATGACTGGTGTCAGACAGTGAACAAGGGAGTGTTTTCAGTGAACAAGGGACTGCTTCACATAATGTTACTGAGCTTTACAGTTTGACATATACAATGACTATTGGGTAATCATTGATCCTTTGATATGACTCCTCTCAAATAAGGGTAGAACTTTTCACTAAATATTTATGTAATATACTGAATAATGGGGACCTCCATGTATGGGTATATTTTAATGGACAAGACATGTCCGTTAAGGTAGAGAGGAAAAAAAATCTGTCAAAAAATCTTGACCATGTTGGAAGTAAGAAGAGACTTGGACAACTTAGTGGACAAAATGGCGGTTTTGCATGTACTATATTTGAAGCTTGCTAGCACAGTACCTCAACACATTCTAATATCTATTGGTGTTTAAAATACAATGTGGAAATAGAAAGAAAACTTGAATAAACACCACATACAGTTGTGATCAATAAATCATAATCGAAACAGTCAGAAGCTATAAACAGACACCATGAATTTGTTTATTGGCAATTTACTGATGAAGCACATTTTTGACTGACAACCTGAAATATGACAGAAACTCCTATTATAAACTAAGACAATCAATATTTAAGGAAAATAAATATACATATTTTTGCAGTAAAAAAATGTTTGCATTTTTTTTTTCTCACAGGAGCCAGCAAAGCATTGCACCCACAATCAAAGGATCGGCTTAGCAACATGTTACACCCTAAATATGGTTGCACCAAAAACATGTCAGGGGTGGGTAGTGGGGTCCACCAGGGTTCTGTGCTGGGACCAATCCTATTTAATTTGTTCACGACCTGGAGGATGGGGTAAACAGTTCAATCTCTGTATTAATTAATGGGGTGCGCAAATACATGGAAAATGAGGTTTAATGTAAAAAGATTTAAAATAATGCATTTGGGTGGCAAAAATATGAATGCAATCTATACACTGGGGAAAGAACCTCTGGGGGAATCTAGGATGGAAAAGGACCTGGGGGGTTATAGGCTCAGCAATGGCATGCAATGCCAAGATGCTGCTAACAAAGCAAACAGAATATTGGCATGCATTAAAAAGGGGATCAACTCCAGCGATAAAATGATAATTCTCCCGCTCTACAAGACACTGGTTCAGCCGCACCTAGAGTATGCTGTCCAGTTCATGGCACCAGTCCTCAGAAAGGATGTACTGGAAATGGAGTGAGTACAAAGAAGGGCAACAAAGCTAATAAAGGGTCTGAAGGATATTAGTTATGAGGAAATGAACTTGTTCTCTCTGGAGAAGAGACACTTGAGAGGGGATATGATTTCAATTTACAAATACCGTTTTGTTGACCCCACAATAGGGATAAAACTTTTTTGTGGAAGGGAGTTTAACAAGACACGTGGCCACTCATTAAAATGAGAAGAAAAATGTTTAACCATAAACTACATAGAGGTTCTTTACTGTTAAGCCTTGTACACGCGATCAGTCCATCCGATGAGAACGGTCTGAAAGAACATTGTCATAGGTTAACCGATGAAGCTGACTGATGGTCTGATGTGCCTACACACCATCAGTTAAAAAAACGATCATATTAGAACGCGGTGACGCAAAACACAACGACGTGCTGAAAAAAATGAAGTTCAATGCTTCCAAGCATGTGTTGACTTGATTCTGAGCATGCGTGGATTTTTAACCGATGGTCGTGCCTACTAACGATCGGTTTTGACCTATCGGTTAGGAATCCATAGGTTAAATTTAAAGCAAGTTGGCTTTTTTTAACCTAAGGTTAAATAACCTATGGGGCCCACACACGATCGGTTTTAACCGATAAAAACGGTCCATCAGACTGTTGTCCTCTGGCTAACCTATCGTGTGTACGAGGCCTAAGAGTTTTGGCCTCAGCGGGAAGCATCGATAGTTTCAAAAAACTATTAGATAAGCACCTGAACGACCACAACATACAGGAATATACAATGTAATACTGACATATAATCACACACGTACGTTGGACTTGATGGACTTGTGTCTTTTTTCAACCTCATCTAATATGTAACCTACTATGTAACTATGTGCCTAATGCCAAACTTAGCATTTAAACAGTAAAAAATAATAATTAACAATACTTATAACAAGTAATCTGACTGGCTTTACAATTAAATAGTCAAAACAGCACGACAAAATGTGAGCAAGACTAGAGTTATGAAAGACATGGGGCACCATGGGAAAGAACAGAAAAATAAGTTCTGCAGTGTGCATAGCTCGACATGGTGAACAATGGACATGGCAACTGAGAAGGTCTTAAAGGGGGATTGGACAGAATCTTTGCCTACTGTATATACTGCACACAAATACCATAGTCCTTGTGCCTACAAAATACTAATTACTGCACTAAAACTGACAGTCTCACAGACGCAAATAAACCAGACAAGACATAATTTTCCATTACATACAGTACGTGTTAATGCACACAAAAGGATATTTAAGTCTTATTGAGCCTACCTTAAAGAAGAATTTCGTTAAAGCCAGCAACTGCTGACACAATAAACACCTCGGTTAGGTCTATAACCCAATTTATAGAGTGCTGTGATCAGGAGTAAGTAACAAACATATAGGGCCAGATTCAGAAAGACTTGCGCTGGAGTATATCGATATGCGCCGCGTAACTGTAAAGATGCGCCGTTGTATCTACGCGGCCGTACTCACCAAACTAGATGCGACAGAAAACTGGCTTTTTCCGACCGGCTTAACTCTCCTTCGCCAGAGTATCGTAAGCGCATATTTTCGCTCGTCGCATCCGTCGCGCCTATTGATTTCCCATTCAAATATGCAAATGAGGGAGATTTCCCAATTCGCGAACGGATTAGCACCAGACGCTGGCTACATGCGCCGCGCGTATGTGGAACGGCTAGCGCAAAGTTATTCCTACAAATAGCTGCTTTATCTGTACTCCAGACGGCCACAGGTCAGCAGGAGAGCAGCTACAGCAGCAGCGTTAGCGACGAAAATAGCAAGCTGAACAACCACACTTGCAAGGACAACACCTCTGTGTGCCAACATGCCAGGGGCAGTCGCGGTCCTAGCACTACTGATGGGTCCCCCGGAACGGAGGAGGCGGGCACGTGAGAGGATATACCGCACGCGCATGAGCCTCTTTGGCATGGGGGATGAGGAGGTGTATCGCCTCTTCAGATTCAGCCCTGATGCAATCCTTGAACTAACCACAACCCTGCAGGATGACATCACCAGCCCAACACACCGCTCACAAGCAGTGCAGCCACTGGTGAAGGTACTGGCAACACTTAATTTCCTTGCAAGTGGATCATTCCAGCGTACAAGTGGAGTGGTGTCTGGGATGTCACAATCCTCCATGAGCAGATATGTGCACCAGGTTGTCCCTGCAATCCTCAGAAGCATGTCCCACCACTTCATCAGACCCACCACTGAGGAGCTGCGGCTGAAGGCAATGCAGGATGTCTACAGCATTGCCAGATTCCCACGCACTGTGGGGGCCATTGATTGCACACATGTGGCCCTACAGCCCCCCAGTGCCACAGAGCACATATACCGCAATCGGAAGCATTGGCATTCCATCAACGTACAGGTGATAGCCGATGCCCAATGCCTCATATGGCACGTCCGTGCCAAACACCCCGGATCCAGCCATGACAGCTTCATATACAATCAGAGCCCCATCCCAATGGAATTCGAACAGAACATGTATGGGGACAGCTGGCTGGTTGGTGAGTGACATGGGTGGCAGGCATGACTGTCCCCCCCATGATGCTGACATCACAAGGGGCACATGCACGGCTAATATCCTCCTGTCTTTTCCCTTACAGGTGACTCTGCATATGCACTGGGACCCCATCTAATGACTCCTTTCCGGAACCCCCAAACCAGAGGAGAGAGAAGATAAAATGCGGCATACATCAAAACTCGTTTACACAGCCGTGGGGATAACTTCTCCACCACGGCCGAGGGTGACACCCCTTACTGGCTGGAGTGCCACCCCCTCACATTCACACACCATTCACACTGCAACGTGTGCAGTATCAATAAAAATAAAAAGCTCATAACCTGAGCAAAATAACAAAGAAAAAAGCTCATAACCTGAGCAAAATAACAAAGAAAAAAGCTCATAACCTGAGCAAAATAACAAAGAAAAAAGCTCATAACCTGAGCAAAATAACAAAGAAAAAAAAAGCTCATAACCTGAGCATGTAAAAAATAAATAAATAAAAAACATCATCTGGGATGACGGGGGCTCTTTCTTGTGGGCCCTCTCTGGCTCCTCAGCTGCCTGGAGGGAGTGGGTGGGGGTGGGGGGGCATCTGGAGGTGGCTGATCCCCGGGTGGGCCAGTCCTGGCAGGTGTGGCCTGCATGCCCTCCAAGGCCATGGATATCCGGCCGAGGTATGAGTTTGTCTGGGCCTGCATCCTGAGCTGCCGGGTGACCTGGTAATGCTGGGCCCGCTGACTCTGCCTCCCCTGGTCCTGGATGGCAGCAGTGTTTGCCTGGACGGCTGCAGTGAGGTGCCTAATATCAGCCTGCACCTCCCCCAGACTGGTCACCACTGCAGCGCAGTTGCAGCTGACATCCTGCACTACATTGGATATCTGGGCCACGGAGCACAGGTTGTCAGCCACTCGGTCCAGGTGCCCAACTATGTCCCCCATTTGCTGGGTCTGCATGGCGTGGTCCCTGGCCACCTGGTCCTGGACCAGATCAGACACCCCCCAGGTCTTCCGGGTGGCCTTCCTGGGGCCAGTAGATGGTTGTCCCCAGGGAGATGGAGTCGCCCTTGAGGGGCTTACTATGATGGGGGAGGGGATTAGAGAGGGCCCTGCCGAAGGGGAGGACTCCTCCAACAATAAAATAAAGTCCTGCTTTGCCGCAACAGGCTCCTCCTCAACCACCTCTGCAGGTGAGGTGTGGGCACTCCCCTCCATCTGTTTCTTCACCACCCAGGGGGTCGGGCTCAGGATCCTGTTGGGGGGTTGGGGTGGACTGGCCGCCGACAGATGATGGCCCAGCTCCGTCATCTGTGGATGACACAAAGCAGACACATGTTGGGTGGTCCCACACACATGGCACACTCGGTCCAGGTGCCCAACTATGTCCCCCATTTGCTGGGTCTGCATGGCGTGGTCCCTGGCCACCTGGTCCTGGACCAGATCAGACACCTCCCTGGTCTTCCGGGTGGCCTTCCTGGGGCCAGTAGATGGTTGTCCCTGGGGAGATGGAGTCGCCCTTGAGGGGCTTACTAGGATGGGGGAGGGGATTAGAGAGGGCCCTGCCGAAGGGGAGGACTCCTCCAACAATAAAATAAAGTCCTGCTCTGCCGCAACAGGCTCCTCCTCAACCACCTCTGCAGGTGAGGTGTGGGCACTCCCCTCCATCTCTGTTTCTTCACCACCCAGGGGGTCGGGCTCAGGATCCTGTTGGGGGGTTGGGGTGGACTGGCCGCCGACAGATGATGGCCCAGCTCCGTCATCTGTGGATGACACAAAGCAGACACATGTTGGGTGGTCCCACACACATGGCACATTGCAACACACCAAAAAGGGGAGAAAAATCACTTACCTGTCCTGGAGCCTTCCTCCACGGAATCATATCCCGGGACCCCCTCCAACTGGCGACCACCTCCTCCTCCGTGGTCAGGCTGACCGCACATGGAGGTCCACCCCCCGTGCCCCTCTCATGCCTCCTAATGGTGGCCACCTTGCCCCGGACTTTGCGCCGTAAATCATTGATTTTCTTGCCAATATCGGCAGCAGTCCGGGTGGAGTAGCCCAGGGCATTGACCCTGCCAGCAATGCTTTCCAGGATGGCCTGCTTCCTATCGCGGGTTGTCTTTCTACTTTTCCTGCCATGGAGGACATCGTTGTAGGTCTCCATAGCTGATATTACAACAGAGACCTCCTGGGCATTAAAATTGAGGTTTCTCCTCTCTTTGGGGGGAACGGGAGCAGCCATTACAGAGCAAAAGTAACTTCCCTGGGGTGGGGGGAACCGGATATACTTTTGCGCCGGAATGGCGCTTCCGCTGGCGCTTTTATACGTGCAACGGAACACATTGCGCTGACGTTTCCCGTGAAGTGGTGCCGACGGAAGTTGTAAGCATGCGCACAGGGGGGCGAGAGGAGCCTCACTCACTGCGCATGCTCCGTGGATGATGCGCTGAACGCAAGCCTCTGCGCTGGGCTCCGCCCATCATTTACATATGATCACACCCACTTCCACTTGCGTCGGGTTGCGCCAGCGCATTTTCGTTACTCCGGCGCAAAGTAACGGACATGCACTTGGTGAATACTGTACTTCTCTCACTAGTTTGCGTCAGCGCAACGTATATGCGCTGCGATACGCTGGCCCCCAGGGCCAAATTCTCAGCTGAGATACGACGGTGTATCTCAGATACACCGTCGTATCTCAGTTTTTTTCAATGGGTATCTATGCGTGTGATTCCTAGAATCACTTACGCATAGATACACTAAAGTTCCGACAGGTGTAAAACAATTACACCGTTGGATCGTAGATGTAATGACAACGCCGGCCGCTAGGTGGCCTTTACGTTGTTTTCTCATTTGCCTATGCAAATGAGCCTAATACGCCGATTCCCGAAAGTTTTTACACCGCCCCGTCGTCGTTTAGGTCGTTTCCGTAAGGTTTTTCCGGCGTAAAGATAAAGCAGGCCAAAGATGGCGCATCCTATGTTAAGTATGGACACCGTGACCACGGCAAATTTTAACGTTTTTACGTCGTTTGCGTAACTCGTCCGTGAATGGGGATTTACGTTGATTACGTTCACGTCGAAAACACCGTCATAATTTGGAGCATGCGCACTGCGATTTTACTATGGCCGGCGCATGCGCAGTACGTTTGGCGCGGGGGCGCGCTTAATTTAAATACAAGCCGCCCCCTTCGATTTACGTGGGGGTACGCTGGGCCATTTACACTACGCCGCCGCAAACTATGGAGCAAGTGCTTTGAGAATACAGCACTTGCTCTAGTAAGTTGCAGTGGCGTAGTGTAAATGGCTTACGCTACGCCGGCGCGGGATCTACGAGAATCTGGCCCATAGAGTGCAGCAGGCAGGATGAGCACCACGCTCACATCAGAGTCCTCCCTTACATCCAAGTCCCCAACATTCCTTCTATAAATCAGAGTCCCTGGAGTGCTACCTTGCATCCATGTCCCCATCAGTGCCCTTAGAGTGCCCCCTAACATCAGTGTACCCAAAGTGCCCCCTAACATTAGTGCCCCCTTATATCCTCCAGATTGCCACCTACATATTTCAGAGTGTCCCCTTACATTCTTCAGAATGCCCCCTTAGATGACCCTCCTCCAAAATGCCCATTTACATTATCCACCTTTAGAGTGCCCCTTAGATGATCCTCCTCCAGATTGTCTTCTTAGGAGATTCTGCCCCAGAGTGCCCCCTTAGATGATCCTTCTTCAGGGTACCTTCTTAGATGATCCTCCTCCAGAGTGCCCTCTTAGACAATCCTCCTCCTGAGCGTCCCCTTATATGATCCTCCTCCAGAGTGCCCTCTTAGATGATCCTTTTACAGAGTGCCCCCTTAGACGATCCTCCTGCACGGTGCCCTCTTAGACGATCCTCCTCCATAGTGCCCACTTACATAATCCTTCTCCAGAGTACTCCTTAGATGATCCTCCTTCAGAGAACCCCCTTAGAAGATCCTCCTCCAGAGTGCCCTCTTCGGAAGATCCTTCTTAAGAATGCCTCCTTAGAAGATCCTCCTCCAGAGGACCTTCACCAGTTGTGGGCCGCAAGTGTCTGATGGTAAAATGCTTTTAAAAAAATCCTTGTTGTAGGCTCTAAACTGCGCATGTGCTGTCAGCCAATTTGTGAACTGCTGAGCTCAGCCGCAACTCCTGCGGTGGGGCATATAAATATATGATACACCCGACAAGCTACATGATGCCACTGTGAAGGCAAGTGACCGCCCCGCTACTCAATCCCAGACTGAGCCTGGTAGTTTTGTAATTGGTAGGCTCCGGAACTGTTCATGTGCAGTTCAGAGTCGCCAAAATGGGGATTTTTTTGCAGCCACTTTTGTCCTGTCTATAGACATTTATTGACAGGAGAAAAGTGCCTGTTTTTTACAAGCCATCCCTAAATTCACTGATGGTTTGCAACACTGAACTGACATCACCAGTTGACTAAACATAGGAGGAATAATGGCTGGACATACCTGAAAGCTTGGTATAGGTACAGTTTTCCTTAACATAAGTTGGTGCTAATGCTGGCTGACCACGGGCCCTCCTCCTGTTGCTCCATTCTCATAAACATGAACACAGGGTATGCTCATATAATCTGAAGATAAATGTTTATGTAAAAAATGTGTGAAGGGACTCACTTTAAGGCTGGGTTCCCACTGCAGCCCGAGGCGGCTCACAGCAGGGGTAACGTTAGTCTCCGTTCACCATTTCAGGTCCGATTTCAGGCCGAATTTGGTCTGAATTCGGACCAGAAATGGACCAGAAGACGCACAGGACTCCTGTGCAATTCACACCGGGGCCACTCTGGAGATGTGTGAACTGGCTCCAGAAAGAGTCGGACACAATCTCCTGACATGTGAATTGGATGCGGGGAGACTCACATCCAATTTGAAATAATGTGGACCCAACCTAAAGGTCTATAGTGATATCAATAATATCCAAGTGTTCTGCATTAGAGGCTGTTTGACTAGTTTACATCTACAAAACTGGCAAAATGGGCCCAGATTCATAAAGCAATTACGCCTGTCTAACTGGTGTTAGACAGGAGTAATTTCAAATTTCGCGCGCCGTATCACTAGTTTGAATCCTCAAACCATGATACGGCGGCTTCGGGCTTCGATCCGAGAGGCTTACGTCTTCGTAAACCTTCGGATCTACGCTGCGATATTTTTGCGGCCGCTGGGAGGAGTTTGCGTCGTTTTCATGCGTCGGGATATGCAAATGTGTTTTTACGGCGATCCACGAAGATACGAGCGGTCTTCGCAATCGCTTACGTCTGGTTTTTTTTTACGTACTGTTAGACCAGCTTTTTGCTGGTCTAATGGTGCGTAGCCCATGTTAAGTATGGCCGTCGTTCCCGCGTCGAATTTATTTATTTATTTATTTTTTTTGCGTAACTCGTTCGGGAATAGAAATGTCCGTAAACGACGCTACTCAAACAACGAATGACGTAACGACGTGATTTCGCGCAATGCACGGCGGGAAATTTGCGAACGGAGCATGCGCAGTTCGCTCGCCGAGGGAACGCGCCTATTTTAAATCCTTCACGCCCCCTACTCGTCTAGATGGATTGCGACGGGAGAAATACACTACGCTGCCGTCGTTTACTGGACAAAATCTACCTGGATTCCACGTAGAGCCAGGTAAAAAAACGGCGGCGTAGTGTATTTCTGATACGCTACGAGAATCCAATTCTCTCTGAATCTGGGCCATGGGTTTTTACTAGATTATAAAAAATAAAATAAAGCTACAAAATATTGTCATTTTTACATAAAATATTTTGCCCTCTTTATTTTTAATGGAATAAGGAAAAAATCCCTGTTTTGTCTTTAAGGTCCAAAGATGCGATACATACAAAAGCACAGTACAAAACTGCTCCTGCACTGGAGCGAAGGAATACCTGGCCAGAAGACGATATAAACAGGTTGGTATTTTAATAGCTTGAAGACCATCAGCTGATACTGTTTAAGGAGCTTTAAGATTGTGCCACTTATTCAAAATGGTAGCTTGTTGTTGACAAACACCAAGCTCTTTTACATCAAAAAGTGCTGCAGTAATTGAAGGGTTTTAGACATGGGGCGGAGGGAGGCCACGTTGCTAATTTACCCCCCAATAAACTGTTTCAGCAAGTTGTTTTTCTAAGATCCATGATGCATACATGTGACCTTTTTAATCATAGATGTGGGCATCACAGCCTTTATAGGTTTATCAGCAGATGTTCTAAGGCCACATGCCCCTTACTCTGCTCCACATCTTATGTGGATATCACCAAATCCAGTGCTCTTCTGCTGGATTTTGTAAGCTCACCTTGCAACTTTGCATGTAAAGTCAAACATAAACAAAGCCTTCCCAACAGGAATAGCCATGTTGGGAAGGCTGTGAGGACTGGAATCCCACATCAATCTTTATACTTTTTTTTCAACTCGGTGTCTAGGCTCATACTGCAGCCATCAGTAGCTAAGTATCTCATCTCTTCAGAAAAATACAGTGCTGACTATCAAAAGAATGCAGGGAAAACGTATAGATGTACTAATATAGCAAAATTGTGCTAAGAGGGCCAACCCTACCTAGTCATCTTTCCTGTCCATCTTCTACAATAACCTGTATAATAAGCTCAGGAAAATAATTAAACAAAAGATATTCCCTGTATTTACCAAGTGTTTTTTTTTTTCCAGTTATGTACTTCTTACAAGTTTGCTGTGGGTAGATTGTTTTGTAATAATGATGTAAATCATTGATTTCCACAAGTTGAAGCATATTCACAATCATATGAGGAATAGTAAATATATTGCAAAGCTCTGATAACTGTGGACTAAACTATCGAAATTAAGACAAAGTTGCTATGTACATTTACTGGTGGATTATTTACTGGTTTACATATGTAAAATAAACCTTCGAGTTAGTTTACCTGTACTGTTTGTATTGGAGTGTTAGTCTGTTTACCAATGCTTTACATACACCTATACCAATTGCTCATTTTCAAAACAAATTAATTATATTTTTTTCCTCTAAGACATTTTTCAAGGCGCTGGACTGTCTACTGATTGACAAATCTGAAGGGGTGCTTACAATTGCAGCACTCACCCTGAATTAGCTAATGGAATATTTACCAGGCCCTCCTAGCCTTCATTAAGGCAAAGCACTCTGTAGTTGCACCTAGACACTGAGTGACCCCCTAACAGACAGATGGATATTTTGTATCCTTCAATCTCCTTTTGTGCAATTTTATTAGAGGGTTAGGGGTACAGAATATCACAAAAATCAAATATCTGCATGAATTCTATAAGCCTAGCAGGCAACTATCTTCCTATTTCCTAGACCTCTACTACAGGTCAGTGTTGAGTCTGTTAGCCCAGATAGATAGCTGCCTTTTAGTGTCTTCAACCTCTGCTGTAGGCCATCTTAAAACGTTTTATGGCTCTCCCATAGGCCAGTTTGTATACTATAGGCCTATTCAGCAAGATTAGAAACATATCCCTTCTTGTCTTTGTCGTTGCACCCCAAGCAAAGGCCTGGGAGGCAATAAATGGACCTCTGTACTTACATTCTCACTAGGTAGAGTATGGGAGGCAAAGATCTTACCAAATTTGTATCCTCTTCCTCAGCACCACATCACTGGCATAAACCCTTGACTAACTAAGGCAGAAAACTATTATTAACCCAGTACACTGTAAAGTCTAATGCCCTGTACACACGATCGGTTCATCTGATGAAAATGGTCTGATGGATTTTTTCATCAGAGATCCGATGAAGCTGACTTTCATCAGTCGTGCCTACACACCATCGGTTAAAAAAACAATCGTTTCAGAACGCGGTGACGTAAAACACAACGACGTGCTGAGAAAAATTAAGTTCAATACTTCCGAGCATGCATCGACTTGATTCTGAGCATGCATGGATTTTTAACCAATGGACGTACCCACAGACGATCGTTTTTTTCTATCGGTTTTTTAACCATCAGATAATTTTAAAACAAGTTCCTAGTATTTTCACCGATGAATAAAAAAACGATGGGGCCCACACACCATCGGTTCGTCTGATGAAAACGGTCCATCAGACCGTTTTCATCTGACGAACCGATCGTGTGTACGCGGCATTACTCTCTCTACTGGAGAGCACTCAATAGAAGCAGGCAGAGGCAAATAATATCATTGGGCTTAGGAGAAACCCAAAGTACCCAAACAACACAAACAACGCTCAGGCAGATTAACGCCTAACTGCAAACATTAAATTTAAACTGGGACACTTAAAGCAGAACTTCACTGCATCTGTCCAGCACAAACCAAAAATGATGTTTCCTGGC
This sequence comes from Rana kukunoris, assembly GCA_029574335.1. NCBI lineage: Eukaryota > Metazoa > Chordata > Amphibia > Anura > Ranidae > Rana > Rana kukunoris. The sequence goes on from CM056049.1 coordinate 164,978,357, forward strand.
AGTTCCATGTCAGCCTACTACTGTCTGTGCTGACATGGATCTCACCAGGAAAGGAAAATCTGATATTCAAATTTCAGTAAGTATTTGATATTCAATTTTCTGTTTTAATTCAATTGTATTATCTAAAACAAACTAACTCATTCTTCCATATCTCCATTCTTTATTTTGCTAAGAAATCACATTGAAAAACACCCCCTAGCATTTCTGCCCATGGCCATTTTGAATAAGGGCAGATGATTCATGTAACATTTACTCCCTGGGATCCATCTGCCCTTGAATGAATGAATGAATGAAAACTTGTATAGCGCGACACATGCGAACTGAATCGCCTCTGGGCGCTTGTTGTTCCTGTCTCCATTGATATCAAAAGAGAAAAGTCTTGACCTTTTTTCTAAATGCTAGGTGGTTCTCCTCCAACCGAATGCTGGTTGGTAAAGCGTTCCATAGTCTGGGGCCTTGGATCGCGAATCTCCTTTCTCCTTTGGACTTGAAGTTGGCTTTCGGAACCTGGAGTAGGTTCCGATTCGTGGATCGCAAAACGCGATTGGGATTATGCGCTTTTATTATTTCGCATAAATAAAGTGGGGCATTCCCATGAACACATCTATGCGTAAGACAGAGAGCTTTAAAAGCAATTCTGTCTTTGACTGGCAGCCAATGAAGTGCCCTCAGTGATGGTGAGATGGATTCCCAGGGTTTTTTCCCAGTCACAAGTCTGGCGGCCGTATTCTGAACGACTTGTAGACGGGCGATTTGGTACTTGGGGAGGCCGAGGTAAAGGGCATTTGCATAATCCAGCCTGGAGTTTACAATTGCTCCCACCACGACCGCTAAATCTTCTTTAGGGATAAACGGAGTGAGTCTGCGTAGTAGGCGCAGTAGATGGTGAGATCCACTGACTACTGACCCTATTTGTGCGTCCATTGTCATATAGGAGTCAAAAATGACCCCTAGGCTTTTGACTTTGGCGCTAGGGGTGATGATTTTGCCCAAAATGGGCGGGGGGGTCCACGCTGTTGAAAGTTGATTCCTGCGTTTGGCATGAAACAGGAGAAGTTCTGTTTTTGCTCCATTGAGTTTAAGATAACTCTTTGTCATCCAGTCCTCTATCAAAGAGAGACATGTCTCTAGATTGAGGCGGTGATCCTGTCTGTTGCAGATGCGGAAATACAGTTGCGTATCATCTGCATATGAGTGATAAAGCAGTTTTTGGCTGCTAATAATCTCAAAGAGAGGACAAAGATATATGTTAAACAGCACTGGTGACAGAGGCGATCCTTGAGGGACTCCGCATGTTACTGTGCGTTTTTCAGACGTAAAAGGTCCTAACTTCACTGTTTGCGATCGGTTTTCCAGAAAAGAGGAGAACCAAGATAAATCGCCTTCTGCGACTCTGGCTACTTCAGCAAGCCGAGTCAGTAACAGATTGTGGTCTACAGTGTCGAAAGCTGCACTTAGGTCCAACAGAACTAGAAGACAAGATTCTCCTTTGTCTGCGGCCTTGAGAACATCGTCCCATACTTTCAGCAGTGCTGTTTCCGTCCCGTGTCCGGGACGGAAGCCTGATTGCAATGGGTCAAGTAGCTTGTAGGTATCTAGATGCTGTTGCAGCTGTTGTACCACTACTTTTTCCATTATCTTTGAGAGTACGTTGAGGCTTGTTATGGGACGGCGGTGGAGTGGATCCTTGGGGTCCAGGGAGGGTTTCTTCATGATGGGTTGGATTATACCCTCTTTCAACTGTGAGGGCACTATGCCCTCCAAGAAGGACTGGTTGATAAGCTGCGTGATGGGAGGAGCCAGAATGTCGGCGCATTCCTTCAGCAGTTTAGTGGGGATAATGTCATTTGGCGCTGTGCCATTACGCAGAGTACAAATGACATTTTTAGTGGTCTCGATGGAGATGGGTTCTAGGGTGAACTTACCTGATATCGGAGAATTACTATGGGTGTTGTGTGAGAGGCTGCAGGGGGGGCTGAGGGGGGAATTGTTTTGCTGAATGCTTTCACGGATTACCTCGATTTTATTAATGAAGTAATCCGATAGTTCATTGCAAAATTCTTGTGTGTCCGAGCTGGGGGTTTCAATGCATCCTGGCTTCATGGTCTGGGTGACCATCTTGAAGAGTTCGCGGGGGCGGTTTAGGGCGCCGTTGATAGCCTCCGAAAAATACTTTTTCTTAGCTTGGAAAATTCCTTTGTGGTATTTTCTTGTAGTCGCCTTGTAGATGGATAGGTTTAGCTCTGAAGAACATCTTTTCCAGGCAGATTCGGCCCTTCTGCGTTCTTGCTTCAGTAACGACAGTTGGTTGTTAAACCAGCTGCGGTTGTTTTTCCGAATGCGGGTTCGTCGTTTTGGCGCTACCAAGTCGGCTGACTGTAGCATGGCCGAGTTTATGGCTTCCAATGTTTCAACGGCCGTTTGATGCGGCTGAGTTGTTTCTATTTTTTTCCTTAAAGTGGTTTTAAAGAGTTCCGAGTGGAGCTTCTTCTGACATCTAGTCCAGTGTGTTGTCACTGGATTTGATGTTTTTGTTGCAGGGGGGATGGTGGAAATACTGAATCTAATTGCATGGTGGTCTGTCCATGGCAATTTTTCATTTTCCCAAATTTTTATTTCCAGAGCTTGTCTGAAAATAAGATCAAGTGTGTGACCTGAAGCATGTGTGGGTCCACATACTAGTTGCTGCAACCCTAATCCTTCGAGGTGGTCAATACAGGCGTCGGCAATGGGGTCCTGTGAGGAGTTGGCCCAGAGATTGAAATCCCCGAGCAGCAAAAGTTGTTTGCTGTTGAGGGTATAAGTGGAGAAGAAATCCGTCCATGATGATAGCAGCTGCGATTTTGGGCCGGGCGGCCTATAGCAGAGCAGAATGTGGACGGTCTCCTTTGAACTTGCTTGCAGTTGCAGAGTAAGGGTTTCCATGAATGGAAGAGGGTTTTGGCAGACTGGTTTGGTGATCGTAAGATGAGTCTTGTGGATCACCGCCAGGCCGCCTCCTCTTTGCCCTATTCTGTTTTCCGTTATGATACGGTAATTTTCTGGCACCAGTTCTCCTAGAATGGTGTAACAGTCGGCTGTGAGCCAGCTCTCTGTAATAAAAAGACAATCTAGATCTTTTTGTTGAATGAAGTCGCGGATTTCAAGTCAGTGTTTTACTGCCGATCTTGTGTTGATCAGAGCACATGACATGTGCTTGAGCTGGGGTAAATGGCTGAAATGACTGACCGTCGATCTATGATCGATTCTCAATAGTCGCTCAGTTCTTAGGGCCTTTTTGGTGATGGCTGGCAGTATTGCGGCGCATTGCCTCAAACTCCAAATGGTTTCGGCAGAATATTGCCTACGTGCCATGATCGCCAATACACCCGGGGGGGGGGATTTCGGGGCAGTGGGGAGAGGAATTGGCTAACTCCTCTCTCCTGGCTTGGTCCAGAGGAAGGCAAAAAACCCTGGCGGCGCTCGGCCAATATGCTCCGGCAGGGAAAAAATTCCTTCCTGACCCCTGTAAGAGGGGATCGGGTAACCCCTGGATCAAGCTTCTGTGCTTTGGAAAGACAGGGGGGGGGGCTGGGGCTGTGAGGGGGACCCTGTTGCTGGTCTGGTGGGATGGCTGCTCAGGCAGTGGGATGAGGGCTGACAGGGTGTTTCTTTAATTAAACAGGGGGCTGAGGGGGTGGGAGACAGGCCGGGTAACTGTCCTTCTGGGGTGAGGGGGGTTTCCTGGAGGCTGAGAGAGGACCACAGAGGCGTGGGGAGTGGGGAGTGGCGTGGGGAGTGGCGTGGGGAGTGGCGCGCCGTTAGGCCGCAAGTGAAGCCGTGGTCTTTCCTAGACCGCGGCCCCGCGATTCAGAGCGGCCTGGCGCGGTGCCCTCAACAGAGCCCCAGAACGGCGAAAAACTTCACGGGCGGAGGATAGAGGAAGGGGGCCCTTGGGGATGATGGAGGTAAGGGAGGTGAGGGAGTGCAGGGAAACCAAGGATGGCGAAAGAAAATTCCTGTCTCTCGGGATAGAGAAGACTGCGGCTTGTCCTGACAAGGACGGCCGCTTTTAGTCCCCGGGAGAGCAGGCAGACTTACCTTCAGAGGATGGGGGCTGGAGCAGGGAAGGAGCTGGATCAGGAACGGGGGTGGCCAAAAAACCCTGCCTATCCAGGGAGTATGAGCCACACGTCCCACTGCTGGGATCCGTGCGCCAGTATCTGCTACTCCCTGGTTCAAGCCCTAGGAGAGAGAGGGGGCCGACACAACCAGCAGTAGACACCTGGTCGTGAAATCAGCACAGAGAGAGGAGAGAGCACGTCTTGCTACACGTCTTGCTGCTTCCTTCTCCTTGCTTTCCCTTAGCTTAGCCATGCAGGCAGAAGGGTGTGCTTAGCTAAGACAACAATTTCCTTCTTCCTGAAGATACTTGAGATGTATGATGTATATATATAAACTGATGCTGTATTTAGGTGTTTGTATAGCCAAAACTTTTTTTTTAAGTTTTAGAGTGAATAATGTTTTTTTGTTTGTGTTTATGTCCTGAGAATTGCCTTTACTTCCTGTCTTGGAAAAAGAGAGGAAATCTTCCCAACATGAAGGGAATTCCCATCTTAGACAGTTGTCACCAAAACTTTTTGCTCTGGTGGCACTTCTAAAATGTTGGCTCTTACCTCACTTTCTGTCTCCACAACAATGGTCACCAGAATAAATAAAGAAGACAATCTTCCTAGAGGGGATAATGACCAAAAATATTATCTAACTCTTCTCTACTCTATCCAAAACAAAAAAGTTTTGCTTTACGTACAATTTAATGATTGGTTTATAGAGATTTTTGGATATCATTACAGCACCTTAAATACAGTTGCAATAAAAAGTATGTGAACCCTTTTGGAATGATATGGATTTCTGCACAAATTGGTCATAAAATGTGATCTGATCTTCATCTAAGTCACAACAATAGACAATAGACAGTCTGCTTAAACTAATAACACACAAAGAATTAAATGTTACCATGTTTTTATTGAACACACCATGTAAACATTCACAGTGCAGGTGGAAAAGTATGTGAACCCCTAGACTAATGAGGTCTCCAAGAGCTAATTGGAGTGAGGTGTCAGCCAACTGGAGTCCAATCAATGAGATGAGATTGGAGGTGTTGGTTACAGCTGCCCTATAAAAAACACAAACCAGTTCTGGGTTTGCTTTTCACAATAAGCATTGTCTGATGTGAATGATGCCTCGCACAAAAGAGCTCTCAGAAGACCTATTGTTAAGAATTGTTGACTTGCATAAAGCTGGAAAGGGTTATAAAAGTATCTCCAAAAGCCTTGCTGTTCATCAGTCCATGGTAAGACAAATTGTCTATAAATGGAGAAAGTTCAGCACTGATGCTGTCCTGTAAAGATGACTGCAAGCGCACAGCGCAGACTGCTCAATGAGGTAAAGAAGAATCCTAGAGTGTCAGCTAAAGACTTACAAAAGTCTCTGGCATATGCTAACATCACTGTTAGCGAATCTACGATACGTAAAACACTAAACAAGAATGGATTTCATGGGAGGATACCACAGAGGAAGCCACTGCTGTCCAAAAAAAACATTGCTGTATGTTTACAGTTTGCACAAGAGCACCTGGATGTTCCACAGCAGTACTGGCAAAATATTCTGTGGACAAATGATACCAAAGTTAAGTTGTTTGGAAGAAACACACAACACTATGTGTGGAGAAAAAGAGGCACAGTACATCAACATCAAAACCTCATCCCAACTGTGAAGTATGGTGGGGGGGGGGCATCATGGTTTGGGGCATCTTTGCTGCGCCAGGGCCTGGACGAATTGCTATCATCGAAGGAAAGATTAATTCCCAAATTTATAAAGACATTTTGCAGGAGAACTTAAGGCCACCTGTCCACCAGCTGAAGCTCAACAGAAGATGTTGCAACAGGACAATGACCCTAATCATAAAAGTAAATCAACAACAGAATGGCTTAAACAGAAGAAAATACGTCTTCTGGAGTGGCCCAGTCAGAGTCCTGACCTTAACCCGATTGAGATGCTGTGGTATGACCTCAAGAAAGCGATTCACACCAGACATCCCAAGAATATTGCTGAACTAAAACAGTTCTGTAAGGAGGAATGTTTAAGAATTACTCCTGACCGTTGTGTACGTCTGATCTGCAACTACAGGAAGCGTTTGGTTGAAGTTATTGCTGCCAAAGGAGGTTCAACCAGTTATTAAATCCAAGGGTTCACATACTTTTTCCATCTCCAATGCGAATGTTTACATGGTGTGTTCAATAAAAACATGGTAACATTTAATTCTTTGTGTGTTATTAGTTTAAGCAGACTGTGAGTGTCTATTGTTGTGACTTAGATGAAGATCAGATCACATTTTATGACCAATTTGTGCAGAAATCCATATCATTCCAAAAGGGTTCACATACTTTTTATTGCAACTGTACATCTTATTATCTTAATCGTGTAGCACTACCCCCGACGGAGTTGCTGGTTGTTTTGGGTGGCACATTTACCGCATGGTTCCCCCGAATTCCTAGGGGTGGATGATGCGTATTGCATTTGGTAGCAGTAAAGGAATGTCCACAACAGGTACACTGAAAGAAAAGTTGAAGAAGAAAGGAGAATAGCAGCTTCAGGCGTGATAATAGGGAAACAGTCCTGCTCCCAAGCGTAACACTTCTCTGCGCCACTCCTGCCTGAGTGTGCTTAGTGTACCCGGACATGCCGGTGTATCATTCGAACATTTGTAGGATAAAGTCCCTGCCACAGACCCTCCTTGATGAACTTGAACTTGAGGAAAAGTCTTTGCCACAGACCCTCCTTGGTGAACCTCAGGGGGACACCTCTGCCACAGGCCCTCTCTGATTTGTAGTTACAGAGGTAATCCTCCTCCTTAGATGAATTACGCCTGGATCTCCTTCAACTTGTCGCCCAGGTACCAACTGACAGGTGATAAATCCTTCAGTGTCTCCCTACCTTTGATCCCCAGTGGTTTGTCGAGGCCCTTTTGGACCGCCAGCCTCTGAAAGGCACTCCTCAGACGGACTCCCCACCAAACAGCAATACAGCTTGGGATCCTCAAAGGTGGGAACCCAGTCGCTCACTGGGTCCCCGTCGCTGTTTAGATGCTCTGGGCCAACATGGTCCCGGAAACCAGGAACACCACGTGGCACGCACGCCCCGGCCAGGTAGGCCATAACGCTGGGGCGCCGTGATGTGGTCACCCTAAAGGTGGGTGCCACACTCGAAGAAGACGACCCAGAACCAATGGCGCCTGCCTCATAAATACCCCTCCCAGCATGCACAGTGAGGCCAAACTCTCCTGATTGGCTGCTGGGAAAGAGCACCCAAACTAGCCACCCTCTCCTGTGTAACAAATGTCAAGTAGAGACACTTTAGTATCTCCAGGTCCATGACAACCTTCTTCCACAAGTTTGTTGTGCCCCCCAAATGACATCTCGCAAACTGAAAACAGGCTTTCTTTTAACAATGTCTTTCTTCTTGCCACTCTTCCATAAAGGCCAGCTTTGTGGAGTGCATGACTAATAGTTGTCCTGTGGACAGATTCTCTCACCTGAGCGGTGAATCTCTGCAGCTCCTCCAGAGTTACCATGGGCCTGTTGGCTGCTTATCTGATTAATGCTCACCTTTCAATTTAGGTGGACTGCCATGTCTTGGTAGGTTTGCAGTTGTGCCATACTCTTCCATATTCATTGAACAGTGCTCCGTGAGATGTTCAAAGCTTGGTATAGTTTTTTTATAACCTAACCCTGCTTTAACCTGCTCCACACTGTTATCCCTATCTGGTGTGTTCCTTGGTCTTCATTATGCTGTTTTTTCACTAATGTTCTCTAACAAACCTCTGAGGGCTTTGTAGAACAGCTGTATCTGTACTGCGATTCAATTACACACATGTGTACTGTTTTTACTAATTAGGTGACTTTTGAAGGCAATTGGTTTCACTAGATTTTAGTTAGGGGTATCAGAGTAAATGGGGCTGAATACAAATGCATGTCACACTTTTCACATATTTATTTGTAAAAAATGTTGAAAACCATTTATCATTTTCCTTCTACCTCACAATTATGTGCCACTTTGTGTTGGACTATCACATAAAATCCCAATAAAGTACATTTGTGTTTATGGTTGTAACATGACAAAATGTAGAAAATTTCAAGGGGTATGAATTTTTTTTCAAGGCACTGTATGCCAGTCCAAACTTGCCTCCTCTCCTGTAGCCTCAGCTCCCTTGAGGTACATGCCCAAGAGCACATCCCTGCTCAGCTGTACCATTTGTCAAGTATAAATGAACGTATTGCACACTGATGCCATAAGCGACCAAAGGTCATCTTTAACCACTTTAATACAGAGCACTTGGACACAGCCGATCACATTGTAAAGATCTGTGTCATTGGCTCTTTACAGATATCAGGGTCCTAGGATCATGGGGCAACTCCATATGATGTCCATCCAGAACGAGAGCCGCACCGCTCCTCTGTCATTTGACGGTGGGTGGGCGGCAATGGGTCAATATAATAGAGCAGGGATCTCCAATCTATGGCCCTCCAGCTGTTGCAGAACTACACGCCCATGAGGCATTGTAAAACTCTGACAATCACAGACATGACTAGGCATGAGAAACTGGAGGGAGACACCTGTAATAGAGGATGCACGCTTCAATGCATTTCAGTTCACAAAGAGATGGAGACAAGGATTAAGCACTTTGTGGGGTGAAACGCATTGGAGTGGGAGGTGGACAGAAGAGACTATATGTTGTGAATCCTCTAAAGCAGCTTTACATTGTTGATAGCATCAGTTTGTGACCCATTCGTTTATACTTGACAAGCTGTCTGTAGAGCTGTTACCTGAAACATCCGAGGCCTCCACCCAGGACTGTAAGCTGCCATTGTCTAACTTTAAGAAGTAATGCTAGATCCAGAGAAAGGCATGTTAACGTGAATAACGTGAATAATGCTGCAGAGGTGTAGAATACCTACATTTATTTTACTATTGTAGTGTCTGGGTACTTTATAGTACCGGTGCTAGTTAAATCTAGAGGGAGAACAGAGTGTAGTTAAACTCTGATCCAAATTGTTATGTGCAAAACAGGGTCTCTGTCTCAGCTTGGCTGTGCTGTAGGCTTATTGTGTTGCGCTGGGGTGTTCTTCCAACCCCGGAGCTGCAGGTGGCAGCAGTGGAGTCAAGGTGTCATGGACCTGGAGATACTAAAGTGTCTCTACTTGACATCTGTTACACAAGAGAGGGTGGCTAATAAATCATAATTTGTGTATTGTAGAAGATGAGACATTGTGGATAGTACATATTGCAGGATGTCTTGGGATATTATCAGGTGTAAATATCTTCTGTCAGTTGAGACAGTCCGTCTGTCTAAAGATATGGATTGAAAGACATACCATGTTCTATTGTGTGATGCCAAAACTGTGTTGTAATTGATTAAATCAAAAGGGTCTCTGCCCTGTCTTAAGGCTAACTCACTCTCCAGATGGTCCCATTGTTCTGTGGCTGGCTATTGTGTACATTGATTACCCCCTGGGGCTTTTGTCTCAATACACATAGGGCCAGATTCAGGTAGATGGGCGCATTTTTATGGTGGAGTAACGTTTCTCATTTACGTTACTCCGCCGAAACTTTAGGAGCAAGTACTGTTATTCACATAGCACTTGCTCCTAAAGTTGCGGCGGCGTAGCGAAAATGAGCCGGCGGAATTCAAATTGGGCGGGTAGGGGGCGTGTATTATGTTAGCTATGCGCGATCCCGCGGCGAACGTACTGCGCATGCGTCGACTGTCAGTGCGCATGCTCCAAATTCTGTCAGGGAACGTCAATGACGTCAATCCCCATTCACGGACATTTACGCAAACGACGTAAACATTTTTAAATTCGACGCTATGACGACGGCCATACTTAACATAGGATACTCCAGTAGGGGGCTGGTTTTTCTTTACGCTGCGTATCTCTTACGGAAACGTCGGAAAGTCACTGCGTCGGGCCCGAATACGATCGTGAATTGCCGATTCTCGCTGATTAACATATTCTCGGCGTGAATCAGCGGGAACGCCCCGAGCACCATTTTAAAATAAAATTGCAGTTCCGATACGATGGCGAAATACAATTACGCCGCTCGTATAGGAACTCCAACCCGGCGTTTCTTGTTTTCTGCTTACAGAAAACAGAAACGCCGGGTCAAAGTGAGAGTTAGGCTGCAGTATCACTGATACTCCAGCCTAACTCTACCTGAATCTGGCCCATAGTCATAATATTCAAACTATCCGACCAATCTATGCTGAGTCATTTTGAAGTCCTCATTTGCATGGGAGAGGACCTGATGGGGGACTGCCTGGACTTTACAATGGACCAATAAAAAAGCGGTTGTTGGGGGTGGGATGTTCCAAATTCTGTATAAAAGTGTGCTGTGTACTTTCAATAAAGGAGTCCTGTTTGAACATACATACAGCCTGTCTGGTGTTTGTTCTAAATGGGTCCGATCGGCACATAGCTGTAGGTCGGATCCCGGAACCTTGGATGACTGGACCATCAGACGTTGCAATCAGCAATCTGATCCAATAGAAGCAGAGGAGTGTCGGGAGAGCAGAACCGAGCGAGCAAGGGTCTTGTCACAAAGGTGCTCTGTTCAGATGAAGACGTAAGCTCACGAAACGTACGTAAAGCGGCCACACGCACACTTTCACGCACTTCCGGTCCTAACTAGCTGCCTGCATTTGGAGCGCACGCCGTTCCCATGCTGGTGTGATCAGCATTTGGACATTTTTTAGTGTAGTGATCTCCAGAGCCCACTATCCATCTGGGCATAGGCTGCAACTACAGTCTGTACATCTCTGTCAGTGACATTGTTACTCACTAGCTGCGGTAGTTTTTCTGTACCAGACTGGTTTCATTTTTATCCATATTTTTTTACTGTATATATTTTTTATTGTATATCAATTTTTTGCTTTACTGCATCTGTACTTAATTATTGGTGTACAGTGCCAATAAATATTGTTTTTTAAACATATCACGCTATGGAAGCCTTTTTGTTTTGATTTGGAGGAAATCAGAACATCCACTGAACCTTATGCTATCAAGTACATACATTAAGGACACACTGCAGGAGTCCAGGTGACTTACCAAGGATTGGAGCAACTCAAGGAAAGAATCCACGGCAGTTTGGAGTAACGCGCCGACTTATATGCATTTTACCCCAGCAGGGGTGAGTGCTTCTGGTGAGTGGGGATCCACAAGGGGGCACACCGGACCCACTGCGGAAGTCACTGGCTATACTGTCTACCATCCATTTACATAGGAGCACCTGTACCACCTATGTCACACGTTTTTAATCTATGGACTTTAATTCCAACTTATATTATATATTATTATACTTAGGATGTTGTGTATAGATATCTTGTGTATGTACTGTATACTCTGTATTAGCCAGTAGCACGGTGAGCTCAACCTGTTTTACTCGCATATCTTATTATCACACCCCTGGTGGTTTACCTAAGCATTTCCATCAGTATACACACACATCCAATATCACCTTAAAATCCTCTTGCCTGCGCGGTGTTTTGAAGACATGTGTATCCTTTGGGTAATAGTTGTCCCATCATAGCCTACAATTACCCAGTTGGGTTCGTTTATTGGCCAGCAAACAACTAATAGTGACAGCGCCACTACCCCCACCACCTCTCTCTTTTTGTTTTCCTATATACCCCCGTGGGGAGTTATATTTAGGGGGGGCTGCAGTCACACATCCTTACTAAAGTCCTATTACCCTGCATCAGATTATCCTAAGCGCAGCTTTTCCTCTTTACACACTCTGTTCAGATGAGACCAACATTTTATTTTTTGGCCTAAAAGCAAAATGCTATGTGTGACAAAAAACTAACACTGCACATAACCCTAAACCCATGAAACATGGTGGTGGCAGCATCAGTGGCGTCACTAGGGTTGGTGTCACCTGGTACGGTAATACTTGGTGACACCCCCACCCCCTGGCACTAAGCAGGCTAGTGCGTTGGTGCGGCTCTCCCCCTTAACCTACCACAATGGATGGAGCTGCAATTGAATTGGGTGGATTGATGGAGCCGGGATTGGATTGGGGTGGTGGATAGAGCTGAAATGGGATCAGGGGAATGGATGGAGTAGAAATGGGATTGGGGGATGGATGGAGCGGGGATGGGATCAGGGGGAGGGATGGCGCAGGGATAGGTTCAGGGGGATGGATGGAGCGGGGATAGGATCAGGGGGATGGATGGACAGGGGACAGGATCAGGGTGGATGGATGTAGCAGGGATAGGATCAGGGGGGATGGATGGAGCAGGGATAGGATCAGGGGAGATGGATGGCGCAGGGATAGGATCAGGAGGGATGGATGGTGCAGGGATAGGATCAGGGGGGGTGGATGGAGCGGTGATAGGATCAGGAGGATGGATGGAGCAGGGATAGGATCAGGGGAATGGATGGAGCGGGGAAAGAATCAGGGGGGATGAATGGAGCAGGAATAGAGTCAGGGGGGATGGATGGAGCGGGGATAGGATCAGGGGGGAAGGATGGCTCAGGGATAGGATCAGGGGGGATGGATGGAGCGGGGATAGGATCAGGGGGAATGGATGGATCGGGGATAGGATCAGGGGGGATGGATTGAGGCGGGATGGGATCGGGGGGGTGAATGGAGTCGGGGTGGGATTGGGGGGATGGATGGTGCCAGGATGGGATTAGAGGGATAGCTGGAGTGGGTATGGGATCGGGGGCTGGGTGAAGCTGGGAAGGGATCGGGGGGAATGGATTGAGGCAGGATGGAATCAGGATGGATCAGGGGGATAGGGGGTGGGTGGAGCTGGATGGGATTGGGGGGTGGATGAAGCTGGAATGGGACCTTTGATTTGGGGGGGTTGAAGGATATGTGCTAGGGGGTGCTTTGGGAGGGGAGAGGAATTGCGCTGGGGGAGGGGTCAAATTTCATATCTGCACCCCCTAGCACCTATTCTCTAACCCCCATAATATAACTACTGGCAGCATAATTGTTACCTGCAAATGCCCCCCCAACCCTCCAACTACTATGTCCCCCTCCTCTGCAATACAGTACTCCTGTAGCATACCTCAGACTCAGAGAAGGCGCTGACTGTAGCATGGATGGTGTCCTGGTTCCGAGCTGAGGAGAAAGCAGCAGTGAGAACAGTCTCAGAGTTGTGGCCATGCTGTGTCGCCATGTGTCAGTCCTATCAGTCTCTGTCTCACTCCCTCCTCCCCCACTCTCCCCGCATATCGCAAGGAGCACAGGAGATCCCGGAAGGGAAGGAGGGAGCCGCGGCACACCTCTCAATGCAGCGCCAGTCTGTGCTGGGTATCGCCGTGTGTGTGGGGACGGTTGGACCCCGGGCACCCAGTCAGTCTCTGCCTCACTCCCTCCTACCCCACTCTCTCCACACATGGCATGGAGCAGAGGAGATCCCGGAAGGGAAGGAGGGAGCTGCGGTGCACCTCTCAATGCGGCGCCAGTCTGAGCGGGTGTCACCCGGGTGCGGGCCGCACCCCCATAGCAACGCCTCTGGGCAGCATCATGTACTGGGGATGCTTTTCTTCAGCAGGGACAGGGTAGCTGGTCACATTTGATGGGAAGATAGATGGAGCCAAATGCAGGGCAATCTTAGAAGAAAACCTGTAGAATCTGCAAAAGACTTGAGACTGGGGCAGAGGTTCACCTTCCAGCAGGACAACGACCCTAAACATACATTGGAATGGTTTAAATCAAAGCATATTCATGTGTTAGAATGGCCCAGTCAAAGTCCAAACCTAAATCCAATTGAGAATCTGTGGCAAGACTTGAAAATTGCTGTTCACAGATGCTCTTCATCCAATCTGACAGAGCTTGAGCTATTTTGCAAAGAAAAATGGGCAAACATGTCACTCTCTAGATGTGCAAAGCTGGTAGAGACATCCCCAAAAAGACTGGCAGCTGTAATTGCAAGGAAAAGGTGCTTCTGCAAAGTATTGACTCACTTAGGGGGGGGCTGAATACAAATTTTAACAAATTTCATATGACAGACTTGACTGATGATGTAGTCTGCTCTAATCATGACATGAACATAAACGCAAAGCTTTTATTGTATACAAGTACAATCAATTTCATTAACTAGGAACTAAAGCAGCCTTTTCTGTGTTCAGTGATCAAGGCCAACAAATTCTTTACAGGGACTAATGTTCAATTTTACAGATCAGGTGTTGTTATCAGTTTATGGTATAATTGGAATATTTACTTTAGCATAATAGCTGTCATATGCCTGCTATTATCATTGACGTTATCTTTCTTGCTAACAGCAGCATATGTAGGTCAGTGTCCTTCCCTCTTTGATCACTTCTTACTGTGTGATTGCTTTTGAGACTCTTTAGGAATCAGGTAATCAGCATATCTTCAGCAAACAAGTCACATGATAGCTTATCAAAAGCAGAATGCTAAAAATTTTACTTTCTTTCGTGCATAAGAAAACATAAAAAGTGCTCCTCTTTAAAGCAAATCTATACAATAAGAGGGCTGCCTTTGCTGACCCCTCATGCCGCGTACACATGATCACTTTTTGTGATGAAAAAAAACGACGTTTTCAAAAACGTCATTTAAAATGATCGTGTGTGGGCAAAACGTGTTTTATGTCTTCAAAAAAACGACCAATTTTTTTTTCGAACATGCTTGAATTTTTTTGTGTCGTTTTTCAAAATGTCATTTTTTGTTTCTAAAAGAAGTGATTGTGTGTGGGCAAAACGACATTTAAAACAACGTTTTTAAACCCGCGCATGCTCAGAAGCAAGTTATGAGACGGAGTTTTAATGGAACAGAGTACGTCACCGCACTTTGCTAGAGAATTTTAGAAAAACGATGGTGTGTATGCAACGTCGTTTTGGAAAATGAAGTTTGAAAAACGTCGTTTTGTTTCGTCACATAAAACGTTGTTTTTTTTTCATCACAAAAAGTGATCGTGTGTACGCGGCATCATTCTGAGAATGCCCATTGCCTAGCTGTAAAAATGATTAAGGCCTCGTACACACGAGGGGATATGTCCGCTGAAAACGGTCCGATGGACCGTTTCAGCAGACATCTCCGATCGTGTGTATGGGCTAGCGGACAGATTTGTCCATCGGACAAATTTCAAAGCAAACCTGTCCGTCGCATATGTCCGCTGGTTAGTACGGGAAACCAGCGGACATATCCTCCCACACATGCGTCGTATCCTGTGAATGAATCCGACGCATGCGCGCGGAAGTGTTTACTTCCTGGTGCGTGACGTAGCGGTGACGTGGCGGCGTCAACGTCACCGCCGCGTCACCGACACGTCACCGCGCCGTCCGCCGGCGGGGAATTTGATCCGATGGTGTGTACACGCCATCGGATCAAACTCCAGATCGGACATATCCGATGGAAATGGTCCGCGGACCGTTTTCATCGGATATGTCCGATCGTGTGTACGAGGCCTAAGTGGTTCCAATGATTTCTGTGTCACTAACCTGAAACACAGCACAGATCAGTTGCTCAGACTTTACTTTAATTTCTTTTGGAAATGCTTAGTCCAGCAGCAGCTCAGTAAATGAGACAGTTGGGTAACTAGCAGTTTCAAAAATAGGTCAGCAATCATATACATCTGCATGGTCTCAACTGCAGGTCTCTTTTTACAAGATTAACTGATATTGTTTTACTATTCATGTGTATGTGCATCTTCTGTACGTGTTATTATTTAGGAAACCTTGTTTTAATGTATAGATTTAAAATACATATGTTCATGAAGCAGTCATAATTGCTATTGTGTATGCACACCTGTATTCTTTAGTATTACTGCACAGCAATTGTGCTTTACTCTTTCATTTACATTAAAGTGAAACTCAAACAGCTGAATGCACAGTTAAATACATAGGGCCAGGTGTTTTTCGTAGGAAACACTGTCGTATCTCTGTTTTTTTTACTGGGTATCTATGCGTGTGATTCCTAGAATCACTTACGCATAGATACAGTGAAGATCCGACATGTGTAAAACAATTACACTGTCGGATCGTAGATGTAATGACATCGCTGGCCGCTAGGTGGCCTTTACGATGATTTCTCATTTGCCTATGCAAATGAGCCTAATCCGACGATTCCCGAACGTTTTTACGCCGCCCCGTCGTCGTTTACGTCGCTTCCGTACGCGTAAGGTTACCCCTGCTATATGAGGGGTAACCTTACGAAGTTCCGTTGTTGCCATGTTAAGTATGGCGTCGGGTCAGCGTCGTCTTTTTCCATCGGTTACGTTGTTTTACTAAGTCATTCGCGAATAGGGATTTACGTAAACGACGCTCACGTCGGTTTCATTCACTTTTTCCGACATGAGCTGGAGCATGCGCACTGGGCTATTTTTGAAGCCGGCGCATGTGCAGTTCGATCGATGCAGGGCGAGCTTAATTTAAATACAAGCCGCCCCCTTTGAATTACGCGGGGATACGCAGAGCCATTTACACTACGCCGCCGCAACTTACGGAGTAAGTGCTTTGGGAATACGGCACTTGCTCTGTTAAATTGCGGCGCCGTAGTGTAAATGGCTTACACTACGCCAGCGGCAGATCTACGGGAATCTGGCCCATACAGTATATGTTTACTATTTTACCAACTAAATGATTTGGAATTCTGCAAAGCCAATCTTGTGATTCGTTCACTCTTGCCACACTGCACAGTCAGACACTTGGCACCCTAATTTCTAGTATCAGCTTCTTGGGAGAGAAATGCAGCATCTTTTCCCATTCAAGCTGACCATACATTAATTGAAATTCAGCTGGTTCAGCAGGAACCAGACAGATTTTGATCCATGTATGGGCACTGTGGTTGTACAGAAGTTGATCTACCAATCAACTTCTGTACAACTGCCCTGTTGGATTTTTCCCGCTCCATCAAAGCGCATGCTGCAGACTGTGTTCTTGTATTCTGATGGCGGGGAAATCTTATCGCTGTCAGACTACAAAAGCTCAGTAAAAAAAAAAAACTACCGGATTCCAGGTGGATGAGTGGTATTACTCATCCACCTAGAATCCGGTGCATTTTTTTTTTTCAACCTGCTGATCGAACAAAAAAAATATGACTAATGTATGTAAGCTGGCCACACATTAAAGGAGAAGTAGGGCTAAAGCTTTTTCGGCCTTACTTCTCCCGTAGGTCACAGGAGTGCATGTTGTTCTGTTGTTGTTGGTGAAGATATACTTCACCTACACTGCTTCCGATCACTGGGAGCAGTAGATCCCTGTTATTTCACTAGACAGAATGGTAAAATGCCGTGTTTACATAGGTAGTTCCACATTCTGCCTCTCCTCGATGTGATCGCGGGCCGCCGTTGGACATCAAGTCTGTGGGGACCCACGGGCACACTCCTGCGGTGCACGCCCGCTATCCTTCTTTTACAGACTAACGTACAGGTACGTTAGTTTGTGCAGGAGAGACATTCTGAGCTGGTCAGCAAGTGGTTAAAGAGCTTATCTCCCAAGTGACAACACCTAAGTAGAAATGTGTAGGTTGGGACTTAGGACAGTGACATCATCACGCATGACAAGTCATACTTTATTCCATGCTTGAGAAGCCTGTTGGCTGATTTTTAAATATGACTTAATACCTTTGCTTATTAAATAAAATTGGCCTTATGGGTTTCCACTATGAGAATGCTTGTCTCATCTTGTCTTTGAGCAAGTCTGTTGGCATAACCCATACTATTTACCAAAAGAAGAAAGAAAGTGGAGCTGTGGTGTCACGTACCTTACCAGAGGCCGAAGTGCCGAGAGGGCTTCCCTTGCGACTCGAGTGCAGAACGCCCCCTGGAGGTGAGACAGGGGACGCTATGCCCAGGGGTGCAGGAGTTGCCGGTTGCGACTTGCTGGAGCGATGTTGGGGATCAGATGTGCACCAGGATACGTAGTCCGGCAGGAGTACCACGGAAGTACCAGAAGGGGCAGGAAACCCAGGGGCGGAGTCAGGAGCCGAGCCGGTAGTCATGCACAGAAAGCAGGGAGTGACTGGAACAGGTCAGAAGGCAAGCCAAGGTCATACACAGGATCCAGCAGACAGGAACAAGACAAGGATAATCCGAGAGACAAGCCAGGGGTCATACACAGGGAGATCTTGGTCAGGTAAGCCGGGTAGTCAACAGGAAAACAGGAACAAGGATTCAGGATAAGGTCAGAGACTGACGATCATGCAGCAGTTTGGTGACTGCTGCAACAAGGTTTAAATAGGCACTGACGCCAGGAGTCCCGCCCGCATTGCGTGCGTAATGGTGCGCGCGCATGCGCAGTAAAGAACAATGTATTTGTTGTGTTGTTGCCCGTATACGCGCGCATGCGCCTTGTGCTCGTATTCGCGGGTATTATGCTCGTATTTGCGCGCATGCGCCTTGTGCTCGTATTTGCGCGCATGCGCCTTGTGCTCGTATTTGCGCGCATTGTGCTCGTATGTGCGCGCATGCGCACTGTGCTCGTAGGTCCGTGCTGGGGAGGTCTGCCAGTTCTTCCACGGTCAATTCCCTGACATGTGGTGTGACTTATGGATCAGGTGAGTTTTTGGTTCACAAATTTCTTTGAAGCACTTGGTATTTTCATTACGCTGATAATTTAAGAAAAAAAAAATATGTAATAAATTTGAATTTTCAGAGTGCAGCACTTCTTTTATATATAAATATATTGCATTCACCAAACATTATGATACCTAACAAGCAGTGGAAGGCAAAACAAAGTTCCCACATTACTGTTCTGGCTTCTGGCCTGTCAATACTTTCCCCTCCCTTATCCCTTATGCCACTGGTGTCCACATGATCATAACAGCTGTGTTTCCTATTGAGTGATGTTGTGAGGATCCCACAGCTATCACATGATACCCTGTACTATTTAAGAACATTGCTATTACAGTGATCATTATTTTAACAGCAATCAAAGTGTTAAAAAAAATCTCTGATCACCCCCAGAGTAGTACAGTGTTACTGAACTACAGTACTCTGATGAGAGTATATTAAAGCGGAGCTCCACCCTAAAGTGAAACTACCGCTGATCGGAATCCTCCCCCCCTCCGGTGTCACATTTGACACCTTTCAGGGGGGAGGGGGGTATTTGCACCCACTTCCGGCCACAAAGTCTCGGGTAAACTGCGGGCATGACATAGCGGGAGCCAATCGGCAGGCGTAGCGCGACTCGTGCATGCGCCATAGGGAACTGGGCAGTGAAGCCGGAGCGCTCTCTGCTCAGTGCTCTATTCCACCCCCCCAGTGCTCTCTGCCCCCCCAGGGCTCTATTCCACCCCCCCAGTGCTCTATTCCACCCCCCCAGTGCTCTATTCCACCCCCTCCAGTGCTCTATTCCACCACCTCCAGTGCTCTAATCCACCCCCTCCAGTGCTCTATTCCACCCCCCCAGTGCTCTATTCCACCCCCCCCCCCCCGTGCTCTATTTCACCCCCCAGTGCTCTATTCCACCCCAGTGCTCTATTCCACCCCCCAGTGCTCTCTGCCCCCTCCCCAGTGCTCTATTCCACCCCCCCAGTGCTCTATTCCACCCCCCAGTTCTCTTCTCCCAGTGCTCTATTCCACCCCCCAGTGCTCTATTCTACCCCCCCCCCCCCCCCAGTGCTCTATTCCACCCCCAGTGCTCTATTCCACCCCCAGTGCTCTATTCCACCCCCAGTGCTCTCTGCCCCCTCCAGTGCTCCCTGCCCCCTCCCCAGGCCTCTCCACCCCCAGTGCTCTATTCCACCCCCCCAGTGCTTTCTGCCCCCAGTTCTCTATTCCACCCCCCAGTGCTCTATTCCACCCGCCCAGTGCTCTATTCCACCCCCCAGTGCTCTATTTCACACCCCCCCCCAGTGCCCTATTCCCCCCCAGTGCTCTATTCCACCCTCTAGTGCTCTATTTCACCCTCCTCAGTGCTCTATTCCACTCCCCCAGTGCTCTATTCCACTCCCCCAGTGCTCTATTCCACTCCCCCGGTGCTCTATTCCACTCCTCAGTGCTCTCTGTCCCCCTCATCGCTCTCTTCCACCTCCCCAGCGCTCTCTTTCACCCACCCCCACTTCCACCCCCCCCCAGCGCTCTCTTTCTCTTCCACCCCCAGCACTTCCACCCCCCCAGCGCTCTCTTCCATCCCCCGTGCTGTATTCCACCCCTCAGTGCTGTATTCCACCCCCTTAGTGCTCTATTCCACCCCCCCAGTGCTCTCTGCCCCCCCACCCCCAGTGCCCTCTGCCACCCCACCCCCAGTGCTCTCTGCCACCCCCTCAATGCTCTCTGCTACCCCCTCAATGCTCTCTGCCACTCCCTCCCAGTGCTCTCTCGCCACCAGTGCCTCTGCCACCCCCCAGTGCTCTCCCAGTGCTCTCTGCCACTCCCTTCCCAGCTCTCCACCTCCCTCCATGCTCTCTGCCACCCCCTCTGCTCTCCACCCCCTTCCCAGTGCTCTCCACCTCCCTCCTCTCTGCCACCCCTCAGTGCTCTCTGCCACCTCACCTCTCTGTCACCCCTCAGTGCTCTCTGCCACCCCCTCGGTGTTCTCTGCCACCCCCTTCCCAGTGCTCTCTGCCACTCCCTTCCCAGTGCTCTCTGCCACCCCCTTCCCTGTGCTCTCTGCAACCCCCTTCCCAGTGCTCTCCACCTCCCTCCATGCTCTCTGCCACCCCTCAGTGCTCTCTGCCACCTCTTAGTGCTCTCTGTCACCCCTCAGTGCTCTCTGCCACCCCCTCGGTGTTCTCTGCCACCCCCCAGTGCTCTCTGCCACTCCCTTCCCAGTGCTCTCTGCCACTCCCTTCCCAGTGCTCTCTGCCACCCCCTTCCCTGTGCTCTCCACCTCCCTCCATGCTCTCTGCCACCCCTCAGTGCTCTCTGCCACCCCCCCAGTGCTCTCTGCCACCCCCAGTGCTCTGTGCCACCACCAGTGCTCTCCGCCTCCCCCAGTGCTCTCCGCCTTCCCCCCTTTGCTCTCCATCTCCTCCCATGACCTCCACCGCCCTCCCTGTGCTCTCCACCTCCCCCCGTGCTCTCTGCCGGAGGTGCTGGTTAGCATGGCATGGGCTGCTCAATCCAAAATTCCAATGGGCCTATTGTTTGTCCCAGTCCGGGCCTGCACTACACCCACTCCGGCTAGGGTGGTGACGTATCCAGACTCATCGTTAGAAGCAGGACTGCTTCTGTGTTTATTTAGAGGCCTGAATCTGCAACTCTCTTTTCACCAACTTTACTCTACCCATCTGAGTTGACTGTTTGCCATGTTGGGCAAGAAATAAAGCATTGAAAACATCACCCTATGGTCTGGACATTCCATGATTTCCTCTCATCTTTTTCATCATCATCCCTAGACACATCGCATAGGAAACATAACATGCCGTCCCAAATCTAACCAGCGGCTCGTGCGGGGGTAACGCTACATTTATTCTTATAGATACAACTTACTGTTCATGTTAATGTTCCCTGAGCTGTAGATAAAGTGCAGTAATCATAAGCAGTGGTTCCCTGATATGTGAAAGTTATTTCATGGGTTCATTCATTGTAAAAAGGTTGCAAAACGCTGGTCCAAAATCTGGTTATTTCTGTGCACCAAAGGAATTGAACAATTTATTGCCTATATAACAACCACAAGCTCACTAAAGAGGGTCTTATCCACAAAGACGTGGAGCTTTTCCCACAACCCATAAATAGTTGCACAAAGGAAGCAGCGGCGGCTGATGCTCAACATTTTTGGAGGGCGCAAATTGCTGCCACTGTGCCCATCATACGCAGGTACTGTGCCATCAAACGCAGCCACTGTGCCCATCATACACAGGTACTGTGCCATCAAACGCAGCCACTGTGCCCATAAAAGGCAGCTACTATGCCCATCTATTGCCGCCACTGTGCCCATCATACGTAGCCACTATGCCCATCATACGCAAGCACTGTGCCCATCATACACAGGCACTGTGCCCATCATACGCAGGTACTGTGCCATCAAACGCAGCCACTGTGCCCATAAAAGGCAGCTACTATGCCCATCTATTGCCGCCACTGTGCCCATCATACGTAGCCACTATGCCCATCATACACAAGCACTGTGCCCATCATACACAGGCACTGTGCCCATCAAATGCAGCAACTGTGCAATCAATTGCCACCACTGTGCCAATCAAACAGACCCAAGCACCTGATTGGCTGAGAGGCAGTTCAGTGTTAGGAAAGCAAATATTCACTCGCTTTCCTAACACAACGCTGAGTAAACTGCGAGCGCCCAGCATGGCTCCCCTTGTTCACCTTTTTAGATGCCTTTTAGAGCTTATGGCTCTAATCAGGTGCTTCCAAAAAACACTGTGTGTGTTTTATGGTGATAGTCAGGTGGTAGGAGAGAGGGGGCAGCATCAGTGCGCCCTTTATGGATGCACCACCACTGAAAGGAAGTTAAAAATTGAACCCCTATAGAATTTTGCACTTTACTGCTGTGCTATATAATGCGAGGCTTTCTTCCTGGTGTGGAGAAGGCCTCTTGAGGGAGGAGGGGCAAGCAGGCAAGTCAGGACATATTCTTTGCAGATAGAGAAAGGAGCTGTGTGTCCTGACACTCCTGCTCACCCCCTCCCGCCTCAAGAGGCTTTCTCTACACCAGGGAGAAAGCCTCGCATTTCGGTGGTGAGTTACAGACAGAAGAAAAGGAAGTGAGCATTTCTCAGAAGAAATAAGGACATTTAAAAGCAAAATGGAAGGCTGAGGTAAGTGAAGGAGGACTGCACTAAGGTAAAGGAAGCTAGTTAGGGGGGAAAAAAATCCTTTACAACCCCTTTAAGGCCAGTACACACAATTCTTTGCCATTTGTATGCAAGAGAAGTTCGTGGCCAATACCCTTTGGACAAAGGTCCTAAGGTTTGTCCGCAGAAAATCCGATCCTGTGTACCAGGCTTTAGAGAAGAAACTCAGTACCTGCCCCCAGCCCGTGACTGGGCAGTGAAGGTGAAGCAGGACATAGATGAGCTGATCTTTGTCATATCCTTGTCCTCTCTTATCAGCATGCTCCTTGACAACACAGGAGCTAATTGGCTGCTTTTGCTGCTTCTCCTTCTCCCGTGCTAAGCTTTGGTGTATAAGGACAACATAAAGCTAACACCAAGTCTAATTCATGGACCTACATTGGCTACATTAATGGAAAACATATTTAATGATGTATTAATAAATATAGAACTGTGGTAATTTGTGTCTTTTATATACACCGTGGCCCAGATTCTCGTACAAAGGCGCATCTTTATGCAGATGCGCTACACCGACGTAACTCAGAGAGGCAAGCACCGTATTCTCAGAGCAAATGCGCCCAACGATGCGCCGGCGTAACGTAAATTCGTTGGCGTAAGCCGGGGTAATTCAAAGTAGGAAGGAATGGGGAGTGATCCTTTTAAATGAAGCGTGGCCCCATGCAAATGAAGGTCCGAACGAACGGTCACACACATCCACCCCCATCAGGTCAAGCCCCTCAGGGTCCAACCCCATCATCTCCAGCCCCTCAAGGGCCTCCCCATATGGAAGGGCTCCAGACACTCCTGGCCCCAGGAAGGCTACCAGGAAGACAAGGGGTGTCCCTGAGTTCCTGCTAGAACATCTCGCAAGGGAACAGGACCGCCAGACCCGCCATATGGGTGCTGTTGTGGTAGAGATGAGACGCCATCATCTTTGGTGGCTGAATGCAATACCCAAGGGACAGTACATGAGGCTCAGAAGAAATTGTGCTACAGAAGAAGACTATCATATACAAGCAGAACAACTGACTACAAAGTTTATAGAGAAGGGATACCTAGAAAAAACATTGGCACGAGCAAAACAAGAAGTCTCCAAAATGGAAAGAGAATCCCTCCTAGCAACTAAACCTAAAAAAGACCAACGAAGAGAAACGGCTTTAATTTTAGGATTTAATAGACAGTAAAAACAAGTCCAAACCATCTATAAGAAACATTGGTCAATCCTGTTAAAGGATAAAGATCTTCAAAATTGCATATCTGAAACACCAAAGTTCATATATCGTCGTGCACCAGGGTTAAGAAATAAAATAGCGGGGAATGTACCAGACCCACCAGAAAAGCCATTAACATTTCTGGACATTTCTGGACATTCCAGGCTTCCATCATTGTCCCAGATGTAAAGCCTGCAAGACGACACGCAAAACAGGGGACGCTAGAAAAAGGCTGAAGTTCAAGTCACATGTCACTGGAGAAGAATTTTCAATCAAACCACTTATCACATGTGATTCAGATCATGTCACATATATACTCGAATGCCTGTGCCCATTGCAGTACGTAGGAAGGACAACGCCCAAATTGAAAATCAGAACAAACGAACATCTTGCTAACATTCGGAATAAGCTCCCAAATCATAGTGTATCCCGGCACTTTATGAATACACACCAAAGTGATCCTACTCTATGAAAATTCTATGGAATTGATAGAGTATCCAAACACTGGAGAGGGACACACTTAACACGGAGTATATCTCAGAATGAAACCATGTGGATACATAAAATAAGAGCCATGCACCCTTTAGGGTTAAACGTCGAATTGGATTTAAATTGTTTTCTGGCCAATGATTAGGAAATTAAATACAATTCTATACAACAAAAATAATAGAATGGTACAATATTGTTGGATCAAGGGCCAGGGCCATCAGTAGAGATACCAACGTAGAACCTACAAACCTGCAAAAATTCCCCTTCTTTTTAGTCTGGAATCATCCCACTGTTGTCACCAATTGTAACGGTCAGGGATTAATGCCGTTTACGATATTCCATTCCACCAACCCAAGACAGCTTCTCGACACTCCACAATCCAGCAGACAGGACCCATAAGAATTCCCCAGAAAAACGAGACACACAGCTCTGTTCTATGGTTCCAAATGGATAGATAGACTTTATTGAGAAGGCAGGCTCTTTTATGCAGTCGGCAACAAAATATGAACAATGGCTGAACTCCACCCACAGCATGACACAATGGCTACCAATGAGCCACCCTCAATACACATTTCTTTAAGTAAGAATAATGGTGCTAGCGCAAGTGGTAAAGCATAACATAGGATGTATAATATTGAATAAGCACACAGTGCACAAAGTGTGCTAAATCAGTGATATCTGTGACAAAGCAAAAAAGAAAAAACACAACAGTCCAACAAGAGTGCTAAATCCAAAACAAGTGCACTGTAGTCCTTAATGTGAACAGTGTGAAGGAGGGATGTCCACTAGTTGCAGAAAGGTGAGGAAAGGAAAGAACCCCACCACACGGCACGTCTAGTCTCACAGAACTCTCACCTCCAGCCAGACATAGCCAGCATGTAGGATATCCTTGGTATAGGCAGTCTCCCCCAGTGATGTTGTTGTGGATCCCCACGGATCAGTGGAACGATGGGAGTCTGAGTACTCAGGTATATTCACAGGACACAGATAAGGGGAATCCGGGAAAAGACAGAGGAAGGCTCCAATAGTGCGTTAACTTAATAACCAGGGAGTTTTAATAAAAAATGTACTTACAACAAATAAAGATAAAATTTGCATCAAACAGCGGGATCGTAGCGCTTGCAGCACGTCACTCATCTGCCCGTCCTTCCCTTCCCTACGCGTTATGACACAGAGTCACGTGTCTTCATCTGACCCTGTGTCGTAACGCGTAGGGAAGGGAAGGACGGGCAGATGAGTGACGTGCTGCAAGCGCTACGATCCCGCTGTTTGATGCAAATTTTATCTTTATTTGTTGTAAGTACATTTTTTATTAAAACTCCCTGGTTATTAAGTTAACGCACTATTGGAGCCTTCCTCTGTCTTTTCCCGGATTCCCCTTATCTGTGTCCTGTGAATATACCTGAGTACTCCGACTCCCATCGTTCCACTGATCCGTGGGGATCCACAACAACATCACTGGGGGAGACTGCCTATACCAAGGATATCCTACATGCTGGCTATGTCTGGCTGGAGGTGAGAGTTCTGTGAGACTAGACGTGCCGTGTGGTGGGGTTCTTTCCTTTCCTCACCTTTCTGCAACTAGTGGACATCCTTCCTTCACACTGTTCACATTAAGGACTACAGTGCACTTGTTTTGGATTTAGCACTCTTGTTGGACTGTTGTGTTTTTTCTTTTTTGCTTTGTCACAGATATCACTGATTTAGCACACTTTGTGCACTGTGTGCTTATTCAATATTATACATCCTATGTTATGCTTAACCACTTGCGCTAGCACCATTATTCTTACTTACTTACTATAAATGCTGTGTATGCATTTTTTGTGTTTGCTGCAGACTGTTATTGTTTAGAGATTTTTTAGTAGCACAGAAGTCCCACTTGATATAACACATTTCTTTAGTCAGACATCTGACCTTTAGAGTCTGCTAACTCACAACAAATATTATCATCAATAGAACTTTCACACAAAACAGTGTTAATTAGCATCACACAATGAAATATCTTAGGAGCCAGACTTAATTAACACCTTAACAGTCTGTGTCCCCACATTGAATAAATCACTCTATTGACCGGTTGGGTTTATAATTAACCACCTGTAATATTTCAAGACATCCAGTAATACATTGTGAATTATCATTACTGTCCCATCTCATGTAATTCAAGATACCATTTCTCAGTCATCCTATGTCCCTAGTGGTCAGAGGGTGACCCTAGACCCAAGAGTCATTGGTAAAGCTGAAACAGGAGTACCCCGCATCCTTCAAGAGCTTCTGGGTCCCATGGGCCATACCGTTACACACACATCATCATCAATAGGCCTTCACACAATACAGGGTCAATTAGCACAAGCCACAATGAAAGATCCCCAGATGCCTTCCTAGATTTATTTACATCACACCAGACAGACAGGTGGCTGAGTTGATGACATTAACACCCAACAGTATGTCACCCCACATTATGAATGAGTCACCGTATTGTAAGATATGATAGAGGGGGGGGGGGTGTATGACACATCTGCATTGTAAACGTATTGGTCCAATGGGGGATTTTTTTTTAAACCCGTATTGAAGTATTGGAAAAAAATGTCCCTATGTAACCAATGGGCTGATATTTGGGGCTATGTATCTTTAAATTTCCACAGTAAAAGTACACCGTATTGTAAGATATGATAGAGGGGGGTGTGTATGACACATCTGCATTGTAAACGTATTGGTCCAATGGGGGATTTTTTTTTAAACCCATTTTGAAATGTTACAAAAATGTCCCTATGTAACCAATGGGCTGATATTTGGGGCTCTGTATCTTTAAATTTCCACAGTAAAATTACACCGTATTGTAAGATATGATAGAGGGGGGTGTGTATGACACATCTGCATTGAAAACGTATTGGTCCAATGGGGGAATTTGTTTGTAACCCATTTTGAATTGTTACAAAAATGTCCCTATGTAACCAATGGGCTGATATTTGGGGCTCTGTAACTTTAACCACTTAACCCCCGGACCATATTACTGTCCAATGACCAGAGCGATTCGGCACTGCGTCGCTTTAACAGACAATTGCGCGATCGTGTGATGTGGCTCCCAAACAAAATTGTCGTCCTTTTTTTCCCACAAATAGAGCTTTCTTTTGGTGGTATTTGATCATCTCTGCGGTTTTTATTTTTTGCGCTATAAACAAAAATAGAGCGACTATTTTGAAAAAAATTCAATATTTTTTACTTTTTTCTGTAATAAATATCCCCCAAAAATATATAAAAAAAACTTTTTTTTCCTCAGTTTAGGCCGATATGTATTCTTCTACATATTTTTCGTAAAAAAAATCGCAATTAGCGTTTATTGATTGGTTTGCGCAAAAGTTATAGCTTTTACAAAATAGGGGGTCGTTTTATGGCAATTTTATTATTATTATTTTTTTTACTAGTAATGGCGGCAATCAGCGTTTTTTTTCAGTACTGCGACCTTATGGCGGACACTTCGGACACTTTTGACACATTTTTGGGACCATTTTTTTAGCGATCAATGCTATAAAAATGCATTGTATTACTATAAAAATGCCATTGGCAGTGAAGGGGTTAACACTAGGGGGCGGGGAAGAGGTTAAGTATGTTCCTGGGTGTGTTCTAACTGTATGGGGGTTGGACTCACTAGGGGAAAATCACTGATCTTCTGTTCATACATTGTATGAACAGAAGATCAGCGTTTCCCCCGCTGACAGGACCGAGAGCTGTGTGTTTACACACATAGCTCCCGGTCCCCGCTCTGTAACGAGCGATCGTGTGTGCCCGGCGGCGATCGTGCCCGCCGGGCACGCGCACAGGACTCGGGGCGAGCGGGGGGCGCGTGCGCGCCCCCTAGTGGCCGCAGAAGTCCTGACGTAGAGCCGACCTGCCGCCATATAACTGCGGTGGCTGGTCGGCAAGCGGTTAAATTTCCACAGTAAAATGACACCGTATTGTAAGATATGATAGAGGGGGGGGGGTGTATGACACATCTGCATTGTAAACGTATTGGTCCAATGGAAGAATTTTTTTTAACCACTTGAGGCCCGCGCTATCGCCGAATGACGGCAACGGCGCGGACCTCAATTTCCAACATGCCGTCATTTGACGGCAGTTGCTTCCTGGTTCCCTGCGCGCGCTCTGGAGCGCGCGTCGGGGAAATTCTGTTGCTGGCCGTGTCCCTTGGACACAGCCAATCACAGATCGCCTTGAACGGCCAATCGGAGTGGCCGTTCAGATGCGATCTGAGGACGAATGAGAGATGATCTCAAATGTAAACAAATGAGATCATCTCTCATCGCCGCTTCTCCCTCCTCACACAGAGACAGCGTGTGAGGAGGGAGAACGTTCTGTGAGTCAGTGATCTCGGAGATCTCGCCTATACAGTGCCACCACTGCCCATACAGTGCCCAATACAGTGCCCATACAGTGCCACCACAGTGCCCATACAGTGCCCATACAATGTCACATCTGTGCCCATCTGTGCCCATACAGTGTCACATCTGTGCCCATACAGTGTCACATCTGTGCCCATACAGTGCCACCTGTGCCCATACAGTTGCCACCTGTGCCCATACAGTTGCCACCTGTGCCCATACAGATGCCACCTGTGCCCATACAGTTGCCCACCTGTGCCAATACAGTGCCCACCTGTGCCAATACAGTGCCCACCTGTGCCGCCAATCAGTGCTCACCTGTGCCGCCAATCAGTGCTCACCTGTGCCGCCAATCAGTGCTCACCTGTGCCGCCAATCAGTGCTCACCTGTGCCGCCAATCAGTGCTCACCTGTGCCGCCAATCAGTGCCCACCTGTGTTGTGCCGCCAATCAGTGCCCACATGTGTTGTGCCGCCAATCAGTGCTCACCTGTGCCGCCAATCAGTGCTCACCTGTGCCGCCAATCAGTGCCCACCTGTGCCAATCCGTGCCCATCTGCTCCGCCAAAACATGTCAAAAAAATCCTATTCACTAGAGGAGGCATTCCAAATTATTTCTGCGCCCGATGAGAGCAACATGGACCTCTCTCGTTCAAACTCCACTTCCAATTTTTCTTCTGAGTCGGACGTCAACTATGAGCCAGCCCTCAGTAGTGGAACACTGAGTGACTCCAAGGAGGAAGATAGCCGGCCCCGCTAAACGAAGGCGTTCTGGTCAGGAGGCAGTGCCATACACCAGCACTGCAGTGCCATCCACCAGCACTGCAGTGCCTTCCACCAGAACCGCAGTGCCTTCCACCAGCACCGCAGTGCCTTCCACCAGCACCGCAGTGCCTTCCACCAGCACCGCAGTGCCTCGGCAAGAAAGGCCAAAGACCCATGCCGGCCTTCCCTATGCCCTTCAGAACCCTTTGTGGCTTCCTCCAAATTCCGGGGAAGCCAACATTCCCCCTTTCACGGCCCAGCCAGGAGTCCAAGTGGACACAGAGAATTTTTCCCCGATCGATTTTTTCAACCTGATGTTCACAGAGGACATGCTATCTGAAATTGTGGCCCAGTGCAACCTATTTGCACAACAATTTATTGAAAGAAATCTCACATCCTATCATGCCCGTCCCTTCCAGTGGAGAGATCTTACGGTGGAGGAGTTGAAATTTTTTTTAGGCCTCACATTATGTATGGGACTCAACCCAAAAAATTCTTCACGTGCCTTTTGGTCCAAAAACCCAATTTATCACATGCCAATCTTCTCCAGCATAATGCCCAGATCCCGATACTATGCCATCATGAGATTTCTACATTTTAACGATAACACCCAGTGCCATCCCCGAAATCACCCAAATCACGACAGGCTTTTTAAAATTCGGCCCTTACTGACTTATTTTTCTGAAAAATTCCCCCAATTGTATACCCCGGACCAACACATCTGTGTGGATGAGTCCCTTGTGAAATTCACTGGCAGGCTTCAAATAAAACAATTCATCCCCAGCAAAAGAGCCCGCTATGGCGTGAAGATATACAAATTGTGTGACCGAGTCACAGGATACTTGTATGCCTTCAGAGTGTACGAAGGCAAGGACACCCAACTGAATCCCCCTAATTGCCCAGACTACTTGGGTTCAAGTGGCAAAATTGTTTGGGACCTCATCACCCCTCTATTGGAAAAGGGATACCATCTATACGTGGATAACTTCTATACCTCCCTTCCCCTGTTCCACAACCTGCACCGGAAGAAGACGCCAGCATGTGGCACCATCAGGAATAATCGGAAAGGCTTTCCTCAAAGTCTCGTGAATAAGAAGCTGAAAAGTGGAGAATCGGCAAGTCTGCGAAATAAGGAGGTCCTGGCAGTGAAGTGGAAGGACAGAAGGGATGTTTACATGCTATCCACCATCCACAATGACACTGTCGTTGAAACCCGCAGAAGGCGTGGCACCGTCATTCGAAAGCCAACATGCATCCAGGACTAAAATTTGTTTATGGGGGGGGGGTCGACTTCAATGACCAGATGCTTGAACCCTATCTTGCCACAAGGCGGACGTACCATTGGTACAAAAAAGTTGCCATTTATTTTTTTCAATTGGCCATATACAACTCTTATGTAATATACCGCAACTCCACCCAAAACCCCAAACGCTTCCTTGGCTACCAAGAGGACCTTATCACTGCCCTTATTTTCCCGAACGGCCCACCCCAAAATATCCGATCTGACGTTTTAAGTCGTCTCGTTGAGCGTCATTTTCCCGGTAGAGTCCCTCCCACAGAAACAGGCCGACGACGTCAAAAAAGATGCAAGGTGTGTACCAGTCAAGGAATCAGACGAGACACATCTTTCCAGTGTGCCGATTGCCCTTCACAGCCTGGCCTCTGTCTAATTGACTGTTTTCGGCTTTACCATACCAAACTAAATTATTAATCCTCCGTTCCTGCCTTCACACACCTTCACACCCCTTATGCCACTGTCTGCTCTGTAACTGACCCCGGCTTGTTTTTTTACCACGATTCTGCCTAATGATTTTGTAATAACTCTGCCTGATCTGGAACTGACCCCGGCTTGTTTTTTGACCATTCTTCTGCCTAACGATTCTGTAATGCCTCTGCCTGATCTGGAACTGACCTTGGACTGTTTGACCATGCCTTTTGCCTGCCCCTTGGACTGATCTTGTACCCTGCTACTGGACTAGTGGGATTTAACACAGGGGTCTCACATATGTGAGGGGCTCCAGAAAAGTTTTTCTAGATGAAGAAAAACATTTTTTTTGTTTTCTCATCCTAGATTAGGGTCTGGTTGCCCGGAGGCTTCAAAGAGATTTGGGTGGGAGAAGCCTCTACCCCTGTCCCCATTCTGTCCTAAACGAGGCCCTACTTCTGCCTGTTACCTGTAGGACCTATGCCATCATGCCTTTGCCGGTTGCATGAACTGACTACTTGTGTATGCCGTTGCTGACCAAGTCCCTGCCTGCTGCCTGGACCAGTGCTATCCTGCTGTGTAGAACTGCGCTACTATTACCACGGGTAATCTTTTGTTTACACTTTGCTCAGCATAATGTATTTTGGGGTGTAATTCTTGGTATGTGCATGCTATGTGTCTCTGGAACACCTGACGTTGTTCCTTGCATGTTGGATCTCTGTATGTGGTCAGGCTGTGTAGAAGTCTCACACATGTGGTATCGTTGTACTCAGAAGGAGTAGCAGAATGTATTTTGGGGTGTAATTTTTGCTATCTAAATGCTATGTGTTGGAAATATCTTAGAAACCGACAACTTTGTGTAAAAAAAATATGCGTTTTCATTTTTTTTCCACGTTCCAAAAACTTCTGGAAACAAATGACCTGTTCAAAAGACTCATTATGCCTCATAGATTATACGTTGGGGTGTTAGCTTTACAAAATGGGGTCACTTTGTGGGTAATTCCATTGTCCTGGTGTTCCAGGGCCTTCAAAAGTGTAATAGGTAATCAACTAGTTAGATGTGCAATTTATGCTCCTAAAACCCCTGATGGCGCTTCCTGCATGTTGGGCCTCTGTATGTGGCCAGGCAGTGAAAAAGTCTCACACATGGGGTATCGTTCTACTCAGGAGGAGTAGCAGAATGTATTTTGGGGTGTAATTTTTGCTATGTACATGCTATGTGTTGGAAATATCTTAGAAACTGACAACTTTGTGTAAAAAAAAATGCGTTTTCATTTTTTTCCACATTTTCCAAAAACTGCTGGAAACAAATAAACCGTTCAAAAGACTAATTATGCCTCATTGATGATACGTTGGGGTGTTAGCTTTCCAAAATGGGGTCATTTTGTGGGTAATTCCATTGTCCTGGTGTTCCAGGGCCTTCAAAAGTGTAATAGGTAGTCAACTAGTTAGATGTGCAATTTATGCTCCTAAAACCCCTGATGGCGCTTCCTGCATGTTGGGCCTCCGTATGTGGCCAGACAGTGAAAAAGTCTCACACATGGGGTATCGTTTTACTCAGGAGGAGTAGCAGAATGTATTTTGGGGTGTCATTTTTGCTATCTAAATGCTATGTGTTGGAAATATCTTAGAAACAGACAACTTTGTGTAAAAAAAATGCGTTTTCATTTTTTTTCCACATTTTCCAAAAACTGCTGGAAACAAATAAACCGTTCAAAAGACTAATTATGCCTCATTGATTATACGTTGGGGTGTTAGCTTTCCAAAATGGGGTAATTTTGTGGGTAATTCCATTGTCCTGGTGTTCCAGGGCCTTCAAAAGTGTAATAGGTAGTCAACTAGTTAGATGTGCAATTTATGCTCCTAAAACCCCTGATGGCGCTTCCTGCATGTTGGGCCTCCGTATGTGGCCAGACAGTGAAAAAGTCTCACACATGGGGTATCGTTTTACTCAGGAGGATCAGCGTAAATAACGCATAAATAACATTCCACATGCACTTATATGTCACCCATATAAATATTTGTCACCCATATAAATATTTAGTATACACACATAGACACTGGGTAAGATCACTGAACACTTTTTTTTTCTTCTTTTTTTTTTTTTTTTTTTCTTCTTTTTTTTTTTTTTTTTTTCTTCTTGGGGGCTGGAGATCAAGGGTAGGGAACAGTTCCGAACTAGACCGAACCAGACCGATAACAGGGTGAAAGCACTGGGAAGGCCAAGAATATAATATAGTGGGTAATATAAAAGTTAGAAACCTCAGGAGGATAGAATGGAATGAAGAGGAGAATATGTGTGTTTTTCTTTTTTTTGCCTTTCTAGAAAGTTTACCCGATGTACAGATAGAAATGTGGTTATTTATCTGGTTAACTTGAATTGGGTTACTGTGTGACTATGTCTATGTTACTATGTGTAAAAGGGGTCAGAGGGCTCCACAGAGGTTTTTCTTTTTTTTTTTTTTTTATTCTATTGGAGCCCCCCCTCCCCCTTCCAGCCTTAAGATGAGGCGGAGACTGGGACAGGGTGAGCTGGGGAAGGAAAAAGGGGACAAGACGCAAAGCTGAAGATTGGAAGATTAGAAGGGGTGCACCGGAGGCAACACTTAGGCGAGACTCTCCGCAGTGCTCATACACGTACCCCCACCAGAGCGTCTCTCCTCCAAGTGGAGGGAAGTCGGAGACGCTCAATTGTGTTGTTTTTTTTTTTTTTTTTTTTTACCTTCCCTTTCTTCCCCTAAATATATTGGGAACCCACAAACAAGGTGGGATTGAGGCCCAAGAGGGAGTAGGGAAACAAAGTTAATACTTGGGGACGTGGACGGTGGACTAGGACCCGAGGCATTGGGGTTGTGTGTTTTTTTTGTTTTTTTCCCTTTCTCTTTCTCTCTCTCTCTCTCTCCTCCTCCTTGGGCTATCAGAGGGGAAGCTTTCACTTTCTCCCCTGGTGCCCATATACATTGCCTTCCTCCCGTATCCTCCTCCATCCCCCACCGTTACTTACGGTGTCGTGGACTACTACGAGGGGAGTGCCCTTTCTCTCAGCCTTGCCTGGATAGTTGCCATTGGTCAGATGATCGGTTCTTGTACACTGAAAAATAGGTGCCCAGGAAACAACATTTGAGCGGGGGAACTAGATAGGGAAGGCGAGAGGTCAATAAAAGATAGGATAAAAGATGGAACACAGGATGAGCAGAGTAAATGTCACTACATACAATGTGAAGGGGTTAAATATCCCAGAAAAAAGAGCAAAAATATTAATGGAACTGGGGAGACTCAAATCACAAATCATTTTTTTTGCAAGAAACACACTTTAGGAAAGATAAGGTACCAAAATTCAAGAGTTCAAGATTCCCGGTGGTGTATCATGGTGCCTCCCAGACCTCAAAAGCAAATGGGGTAGCAATTTTGTTGGCTAAAAAGATAACATGGAAGGAATCCAAAGTAATAACTGATGAGGAAGGACGCTTTCTTCTCGTGAAAGGGACGCTGAATGAACAAAAAATTACTCTAGCGAACATATACCTACCAAATGAGAATCCAGTGTTTGCATTAGAAAAATATCTGGATCTAATAAACCAGAATAAAGAAGGGGCCCTAATTGTGGGAGGAGACCTAAATATGGTCTTAGAACCCAATCTGGATACCTCAAAGGGATCCTACCATATATCAAATATAAAATTACGCAAAGCGAGGAGAATGCTCCAAGAATTACAGCTAATAGACAGTTGGAGGATCCTACATTCCCACGAGAGAGATTACAGCTTCTACTCAGCTAAATATAAAACATATACAAGACTTGACTACATATTTGTAGACCAAAGTATATTGGGGAATCTGAGAGAAGCCTCAATAGGATCTTTTACAATATCAGACCACGCCCCCGTGAGTTGCTGCCTGGAATGGGGGGAAACAGGGCCGAGGGAATGGAACTGGAAGATTAATGAAACATTATTAAAAGATCCTATATATGAGAGTAAGATAGACCAAGAAATAGAAACCTTTTTTCGGACAAACGATTCTGATGGCGTGGCCCCGCTGATTAAGTGGGAGACACACAAGTGTTATATGAGGGGAATTCTCATCTCTCTAGGAACACAGCGAAAACGCTCTTTGAATGCAAAGCTAGACAGCCTACTTGGTGAGATCCGTATATTAGAGAACGAACATAAACAAACACAAAGATTACATGTCGAAGAGAGATTAATGACTCTACGGGATAAGTTGAATCTATTATTAATGGATAAGGCCAAGGCCAAATTAAGTCGGTATAGGAGGGCGTACTACGAATATGGGAACAAGCCAAGTAGGATGCTGGCAAACGCATTGAGAGAGTCAAGAGCAAAGAACCATATTGAAAAAATAAAAACACAAGGAGACATCTTAGTTAGTGCCCCACAACTAATAGCAAAGGCCTTTAGAGAGTATTATAGTAAGTTATATCAATTGGATAAACAACCGGATAAGGCAGGAAGTCAGAGTAGAGAAGAACGAATAAAGGCATACATCTCGGCCTCAGGGATGCCTAAAATACCGGACGAAAAAATTGCGATCATTGAGGGCACAATAACAGTAGAGGAATTAGCAGAGGCAATTAAAGAAATGAAGCCAGGCAAATCCCCAGGGCCAGATGGCTATACCCTGTTGTATTATAAAACTTTTTTTGAAAAGTTGGCACCTCAATTTTTGATTGCATTTAACTCTTTAAGAGAAGGACAACAGATGTTAAGAGACACATTAGCAGCCCACATAACCGTAATTCCTAAAGAAGGGAAAGACCCTGCGCAATGTAGCAGTTATCGACCGATCTCTCTGTTGAATGTAGATCTGAAGATTTTTTCAAAAATCCTGGCTAATAGGCTTGCCACCCATATCCCCCTTCTGATACACCCCGACCAGGTTGGGTTTACACCAGGAAGAGAGGGGAGGGAAAACACACAAAGAGTATTAAGTACCATCTACCTATCACAGCTTTACAAAAACCCATCGGTATTGGTAGCAACCGACGCAGAGAAAGCTTTTGATAGAGTGGATTGGGGATTCTTGAAAGCGATTTTATCATATATAGGACTGGGAGAGGGGATGCGGAACTGGATCATGGGCTTGTACTCGTGTCCGACGGCCAGAGTAAAGATAAACAAAATAATGTCTGATCCCTTCCCAATAAGGAATGGCACAAGACAAGGGTGCCCACTCTCGCCGTTTATTTTCATCCTGGCCCTGGAACCCTTCCTGAGAACAATACGGGCAAATAGGGACATTAGAGGTATCAGAGTGAGGGGAGACGAGTACAAGGTTGCGGCATTTGCAGATGACCTACTGTTCACTTTAACAAGCCCAGGCCTATCCCTACCAGTTCTATTAAAAGAGATAAGGGAATATGGAGACCTGTCCAACTTTAAGGTAAACTACAATAAATCGGAGGCGATGGGTGTGGAGCTCAACGAACAAACACAACAATTATTGGCAACACAGTTTCCCTTCAGTTGGACAGATTCCCATATAGTATATCTGGGAACCAAGATGCCAAGAAATCTAAATAGGATCTTTGAATTAAACTTTACCCCACTAACAAGAGTGATTAAAACCGATCTACAGAGATGGGACAAGGAGATTTTTACTTGGTTTGGGAGAATTAATATTATTAAAATGAACGTAATGCCGAGATTGCTCTATTTGATTCAGACCCTACCAGTAAAAATCCCTCTTGGCTTTTTGAGAGATCTAAGATCTAGATTTATTAAATTTATTTGGGCAGGAAAACCAGCGAGAATAAGGAGGGAGGTCCTGACTCTACCTAAAGAGAAGGGAGGAGTGGGATTTCCAGATCCAATGAGCTACTATGATGCCTGCCACATGGCAAGAGTGGTAGAGTGGTGTATACACCAGAAGGATAAACCTTGGATCCATATAGAACAGAAAATAACGAATATCCCTTTGGAGGGAATGGCATGGATTTCAGAGTCAGATATCCCACAAGAGGTGAAGAAACATCCCACAGTAGGGGCCACAATACGGGCCATAAAGAGGATATTTGGAAAAACAAAAATCTCTAAATATCCAAGCCCACTAATACCAGTACTAGGGAACCCTAGATTTAAATTAGGTTTGACGGATACCCATTTTAATAACTTAAGACGGGGAGGACTGAGTAGACTTATTCATCTCACGAATCATAGCCAGGGTGGAAATGCAGCAGAGAGGGAGGAGAGATTAGGAAGTACGCTAGATGTAATGAGACAACTACAATTGAAAGCGGCTATTCAAGCAATTAGACCACAGGGGGAGACAACTCGGGAGCTATCTGTTTTCGAAAAAGTATGTAATAAAGGCGACCCAGTGAGGCATAGCTTATCATATATGTATAGCCTCTTAGTAGAATCAGAAGCCCCGCAAGACCTATTATTTATCCAGGCATGGGAAAGAGACTTAGAGACCAGATTCTCGGAGAACCAGAAAGAAAAAATTTTTAGATTTACCCACAAGGCCTCGTTGGCGACTAGATACCAAGAGGGGGGATACAAAATCCTAACTAGATGGTACAGGACTCCGGAGGTGTTAAAACGAATGTTCCCCCAGGTGTCAGATCAATGTTGGCGATGTGGGGAAGCAAGAGGTACCATGATACATCTATTCTGGGAATGCCCGAAATTAAAGGAATACTGGGAAATGGTAGCCGAAACAATAGATGTAATTACCAAAGTGAACTTGAGAGACAACCCAGCGGCACTATTACTGAATGATTTCCCAATGACAACGACAAAATATAAAAACTCACTGCTTAGGCATTTGCTTACAGCAGCTAAGGCCTGTATTCCATCTTTCTGGAAAAGCACGACATCCCCGACGCGACAACACTGGCTTAATAGAGTAACAGAAATCCAATTGATGGAATACTTGACAATGGGAATGAGAGAACAGGAGGAGAAATATAGACAAGTATGGGAGCCCTATATCAACTATAGGGAACAGAACCCATGAGGGTGGAGGGGGGGAGGGAGAGACAGGGAGAGAAGGATATATTTTTTTTTTTTTTTTTGTTGTTAGGGGCGACTAAGGGAATCAACCAGGAAGTAGACCTGGCGGGGGGGGGGGGGGGCACGGGTAATCATAGTAGCTGCTGACTATACAGTAAACTATTAAAGAGCTGTACTGGTAAAAGGAAATGTTGTCTGTATATCGCAAGTTGGATTGTTATTATGTTTGTAAATGGACTAAGGAAAAGAAAAGGATAAAATAAAGAATTTAAAAGGAGGATTAGCGGAATGTATTTTGGGGTGTCATTTGTGGTATGCACATGCCATGTGAGAGAAATAAGCTATTACAATGAAAAATTTGAGAACATTTTTAAATAAAAAATAAAAATCTTAATTTTGCAAAGTATTGTGGGAAAAAAATTACAACTTCAAATAACTCACCATGCCCATTAATAAATACCTTGGAATGTCTACTTTCTAAAAAGTGGTTATTTGGGGGCATTTGTACTTTCCTGGCTTGTTAGGGTCTCAAGAAATGGGATAGGCCTTCAATACATCAGGTGTGATCAGATGTGATATATTTTTATGATTTGCACTATACATAGTTTGTAGACTCTAAAACTTTCACACAGACCAAATAATTTCCAAAAATTTTGAGTTATTTTTATCAAAGACATGTAGCAGTATAAATTTTGGGCAAAATTTATGAAGAAAAATTAATCATTTGCAAAATGTTATCACAGAAACTAAGAAAAAATCTTTTTTTTTCCAAATTTTCGGTCTTTTTTCATTAATAGCGCAAAAAATAAAAAACCCAGAGGTGATCAAATACCACCAAAAGAAAGCTCTGTTTGTATGAAAAAAAAGGACAAAAAAATCATTTGGATACAGTGTTGCATGACTGAGTAATTGTCATTCAAAGTGGGAGAGCGCTGAAAGCTGAAAATTGCTCTGGGCAGGAGGGGTGTTTAAGTGCCCAGTATGGAAGTGGTTAAACCCATTTTGAAATATTGGAAAAAATGTCCCTATGTAACCAATGGGCTGATATTTGGGGCTCTGTATCTTTAAATTTCCACAGTAAAATGACATTGTATTGTAAATATTACAGAGAGGGTGATGTATGTGTAACAATCTCTGTGTGATCATTATTTTATATATTATATTATGTTATAGTTAGATTTCCAGTGTTGTATATCCAACCAAAAAATCTGTCTGATAGCAAGACCACTGATATGGAACTGTCTGATGGCTTGACTCCAGTCCTCCAGGCCCTCCTCACTCATCTTCTAGTGAAACATTTAAGCAGAGCCATTGTGAAATAACCAGCCCGTGAATAATTTACACCGAGCACGGGGCCCTGAACTTCTCCTCACAAGCCATGATATATAAGTAAAGACTCGGGGAACAATTAATAAGCCGGGGCTGATTTATGAAGTGCAATCAGCTGATGTGCAAATCAGCTTTCCCGCTCAGGACTGGAAGAACGAGTTCCCTTTCAGTAATTGGAGTTGTGCAAGGAAGACGGCTGGTCGTGTGAGAGAAGTAGGAGGAGGCCGAGCCGCTTCAGGGTGCTGAGTACAGAGATCTGAGGGAAGGACCCGGAGAGGGAGGCGGCAGCGGTGTGTGTGCAGGAGGAGTTCAGTCCTCGGGACACTCAGGAAATGGTGATCATGACAGAACCGTCCTGGCAGCCTGACGAGCCGAGCAGGACCCTGAGAAAGGATTATAAAGGAGCGCCGTCTTTGTGAGTATAGTCCGTGTATGGAAGTGTGTGTGAGGGGACTGGGGCTCTGTGCAGTTTTAGGCCGGTCGCGTCCTCTGTGTACGGGAAGTTTGTGTGAGGGGAGTGGGCGCTTCTCTATACACAGCCATGTCCTGTACTGGACGGGGACTCTTTATTGCTCTGTTCTATAGCCATGTCTTCTATTACACTGGAGGGGGACTCCAGCTCCCACAGCCATGTCTCCTGCTGGCCCATGGAATGAGTATAATGAAGACACACAGACCAGCTGCTCACTTTGCTAGGGAAGTTTTTCTTCACTCAGAAGTGAATGAGGTGGCGTTTACCTTAGAGAGAGTACCCAATCGCATGGAAGGGAAATTAAATAAAGTTTTTGTTGCTCGCACCTGATTGGATGATGGAAGTCAGCAGTTTCACCTCATTCCCCAACTGTAAACATCCTTGCCAAAATTGGAGGCGTTCCAGCCTGGGGGGAAATTGTATGTATGTATGTATGTATGTATATGTATGTATGTGTGTGTATATATATATATATATATATATATATATATATATATATATATATATATATATATATATATATATAAAAAAATATATGTATGTCAGCAGCTATAAATTCTGTAGCTACTGACTTTTAATATAAAGGACACTTACCTGTCCAGGGCTCCCGCAATGTCTGCCTACTGTGCGAGTTGCTTTCTGAATGGTCCCATTGTCTTCTGGGACGCACACAGGTTCCAGAAGGTAGCGGAGGGAAGAGGGCGGGTCGGATGCAACCGCGGAAGTGACGTACCTCACTGCAGCGACATAGGATGGAAGTCCCGAAGACAAAAAAGGAAAAAATGTTTGCGACCGAGTTCTTTTTGCCTGGAACTCCCGGTTTAGGCTGCATTCACACCTGAACATTTTTGGCTCATAAAATGCTCCAACAAGCTAAATCCACATTCATTTCAATGGCAACTGTTCACATCTGAGTGTTTTGTCACCTGAACAAAAATGCCCTAAGCTCAAAAAAGAATGTGAGATTCTTTGGGGCAGATTACAGGCTGTTGTCTGCCTTTTTACATTGGTGACCTGAACAAAATCATGCAACTTAAGGCTCCCTACACACGTTGTGCGACTTGTCACGCCATTCTGGATGCTAAAGTCACGTGACATGTTGCACTCCATGTTTTTCAATGACTTCTGTTCAAACATGTGCGACTTAGTTGCAGCAACTTTAAAAAGGTTCCTGCGCTACTTTGGTCTGACTTCCATGCATCTTGAGTTCCATAGACTGCAATGTAAACCCTTAAAAGTCGCATCTGAATGTTATTCAGTTGTGCAACAGCTGTCTATTATCATTGGTCAAACCCAAAGTTGCACAAGTGTGAAGATATAAATGTGCATTTGGGGGGGGGGGGGGGGAGTGGTTAAAATGTGCAGTTACGCTGCGTCTTAACCTCCTACTCACACTTTAAGCCCTGCTAGGTGGTGGACAGAGTTGTTTACATATTTGCTAGGGATACCCTTTATTAACTAGTACTGTTACTTTTTGTCAAGTACTTGCTGATACTGAGTACAGACTGTGCAGCTGTGCGATTTGCATCCTTATTACATGAATATGGGCAAATCTAACTGCAAAGAATGCAATTTGAACAGGAATGTGGTGCTATTCCTGTTCAAATCGCATGCAGTTTCCTCACGGCCTCTGTGTGAACCCAGGCTTGTTAGTGTGAGTTTACACAGGAGCAGTGGGAATGCAATTCGGACAGGCATTGCGCTGCATTTCTGTTCAAATCACATGTGATTCTTTGCAGTGGGATTTGCGCTAGTTTATGGATGCAAATCGCCCCACAAAGTTATCAGTATCAGAAGTATTTTCAAGACTTGAAAGAAAACCTCGGTGTCGGTGCATCTCTGAAATTTACTTGCTGCAATGCTTCGCTTCACACCCGCAGCAAAATCTAGCAGGCAGCATGTCTGCCAAATGCAATACATTCAGGTGACCAGGGAAGTACCACAAACACTGTGCAGTTGTAGTACAGAACCTGGCAAAAAAGGGGTGTAATCACCTACTTGCCCCCTGTCAATCTCCTATAAAGTGCAGTCTGAGGCTGGGTTCACACGTATGCAAATTGGATGCAGCTTCCCTGCATCCAATGCACATGACAGGCAACTGTGACCAGCTCTCAATGGTGCCAGTTTACACATGTCTGGGGCCGTTGCGGTCCGGATTGAAAAAGGGTTCAGGTGCAAATTCAAACCTGAATTGCATTTGAGCCAGTGAATAGGGACACATGGACCCCAGGCACAAAACTGTGGCTGCATGTGTGAGATCCCGGCCAAAATGTGGATTGTGCTTCGGAGCAAAAGCTAGATTTCAATTAGAGGCCGATATGCTGGCTTATATTTGGCCATTTTTGAAAAATCGACATCGGTGTTCCACCTCCCTTCTCCACACTTTATTGGCAGAGTGGCACTTGACGCTTGATAGAGCCGCTGAGTGTGTGAAACTGACACGTTTCACAATGCAGAGAGAGAGAGAGGAGCTGTCAAAGTTGTGGGTTGATGTCAGGGGTGGGCAGAAGCCAGCAGCTATCAAACACTAGCCAATAGGATGGGATCTGGATGGGCGGCTACATGTATATCGCCCCTTAAGCAGTCCAATCATTGGCTGGTGTTTTGATAGCTGCCGGGTCCCCTCCACCCCCGACATCACCGCTAAATTTTGACAGCTCCTTGCTCTGCATTCAGTTACATGCCAGTTACACATTGACTCAGTGCAAACATGCCACGCCAGTCAGTGCCACCTGCCAGTGCCAATCGGTGTCATCTGTACTGAGGACATAGTGTGTTTGTGTGTGTGTGTGTTTAGAGCAATGGAAGCAAGCAGGGGGGAGTGGAGTCGGTGAGTTTGAGATGAAGGGGGCGGGGGGAGGGGAATCGGTCTAAAATATCTGCAAAAATCAGAATCGTATCATCGGCTGCCTCGATTTCTAAATATAGGCCAGAGAAAAACCCATATCAGTCAATCTCTGAATTGGATGCACATCTACAGTAGATGTACTCATATTGCTTTTAGTAAACCAACACCAGTGACTCCACGTTGTGGCTTTTAAGGTGGCATTAGACACCTTCCAGGAATGCAGCAGTTCCAACTCTCATTGGCCTTGGCTATCTTCTC
The DNA here is from genome assembly GCA_029574335.1 of Rana kukunoris. Taxonomy (NCBI): domain Eukaryota; kingdom Metazoa; phylum Chordata; class Amphibia; order Anura; family Ranidae; genus Rana; species Rana kukunoris. The sequence goes on from CM056049.1 coordinate 165,021,532, forward strand.
CCCAGCTACTTCTGGGGGCTGGGCTTTCAACTCCTTGATTGGCCGGTGGTGGAATGATGTTCTGCATTTGCGCACAGGAGTCAGTCATTCTGGCACAGCAAAAAAAAACTTGCCTCTGCATATCTGCAGCAGCTCTTCTCCCTTCCCCTGGCTCTTGCACGCTTGGCTGAGAGCAGTGGGAGCCATTGGCTCCTGCTGCTGTCAGTCAAAACCTCTGAATAGATTCACACAACCCGTCTTGGAATTCAGCATGCACAAGTGCCCTCATAAGAATTTTCTTCCTATGGGGGCACTTGGTAGGGGGGAGGAGCTCTGGCAGAGGACCCCAAAAGAGGATTGGGCTACATTGTGCAGAGCTGATAAGAGTGACATGTTTAGTATTTTAATGGGGGGGGGGGGGGGGAAATGAACTTTACATTCACTTTAAGTGGGCTTTGAAGTACAGCCAAAGCTCATTTGGCTGTACTTCTCCTGTGGCTGTGCAGTTTGTTCTGCACTCCTGTGATCTGTGTTTTCAGCTGACGGCGGGCTAACCTCAGTCGGTCCAGACATGGGCAAAATCGCATCCATATGGTTGGGATCCACCCACATGCCTGGACAAGCACCTGGCTCAGCCTCTCGGCAAGCTGCTGAGCCGGCCGATTCTGCCCCCTCCACAGCCCAGCACTCCAGTGAGTGTAGGGAGCTGGCACGGGACAGATGCAGCATTGGTCCGATGCTGCAACCACCTAGGTAAGTATGAATTAAAATGGTTTTCCCATACATCTTTTAATTTAATGCCCACAAGACAGCGCAGCTTATCTATCAAGTGAATGCTGTGATTAGCTTTCACTGGTCATGGTAGGGAGCCTGTCCCACTGGATTCTAATGAGAAACTGATGGCCGTCACTGACAGATCTGTTAGTTTGCTTGAGTGCACTCTCAGCACGCAGCCTCAGGCTGCTGCAAACGCATGATAGGTTGCGTAGATGGCAAGAGATTAAAACACACCTGGCTCAGTGCTAAAATTTGGTACATGAGTTTCTTCGGAGCAGCGGGAGACGCATTCAAAATTAATGGTGCCACCACAAAAACGTGACACTGAAACATCAGATGTTGCCCAAATGTGAATGAGGCCTAAGTGACTAGATATACATTGACTGTATGGACTCGGGCCAGGTTCACACTGCTGCAAATTCTATTGCGAATTTGAGCTGTTGCGATTTCTCAAATGTGCAAGTCATTAAAATAACATTGTTTTTCTTTAGTGCAGTGCAAAATCTAAACTGCGGGTTAAAAAGGGTCCTGTGTGAGATTGATCCGTGTGCTATGCAAATTCTATAGACTGGTATTCCCTGAAATCACGGTAAAATCGTGTGATCTTTGAAATCTCAGAAGTGTGAACCTAGCCTTACACAGCTGAGTTTAACAGGTATGGGTACATAGATCCTGACTCAGAGCCTGTGCATCCAGGCTATGCACCCATCCCTGCATACCTGTCAAACTCGACCCTGTGTGTGGTTCTATATAGCCATTTCAGCTCCAGGCCATTTCTGGCACTTTTTTTGTTTACAATCAGTATTTATCGCTAGAAAATGACTTGGAACATGTATATAACATTTTAGAGCCCTAGAGCATAAATTGGGTTTTGCATCTTTTTTTTACGTTGCACAATATTTGGGCGGCGGTTTTTCAAACTCAATTTTTTAATTTTTTTTATTTAAAAGGAAGAAAAATATATTACCCATGCCTTAAAATTACCCAGGGCAACAAACTACATACATTTTACTATCTATAGGTGACATTTTAAGAAGCACAGGGGGGACCGGGGCATCTTTATTTTAAATCTGTTCCTTTTACAAAAAAGGTATCATTTGGTGCAACAAGGAATGTAAACATCCCTTGTGACACAGCAATAGGCAGTGATGGGTACTATTTATGACAGGATCTGGGGCCAAAAGACCCCAAAAGCATTCAAAACACAAAAATCTGCCTTTTTAAATGCTTTTATTTATTTTGAACGTTGATGGCATCTGTGTGAACTGGAAGTGATGCCAGTTTATCGCTTCCAAGTTACTGCTATGGAGACCAGATCAAAGCTGATCCTGGCTTTGATCGTCTGTCCGGCCAGCTGGCAGACACGCCAGGTTGCTCTGCTCTCCCGATGGGATGGGAGAGCCTGGGCAAGCTTCTGGAGTCAAGTGGCTAGTTGGTTGCCCTGATTGCTCTTGCCAACAAGCCAACCTCTGGCATCACCACAGTACAACCACGCAAAGTATGGTTACATTCTAATGGCGGCAAGTGGACATTTGATGTATCTGTTCACTTATATAAGCTGCATGCAGCTCATTTCAGGTACAAACTGTTACTCCATGCTGTACAGCAATGTTCTCTATTCAAACACTGGACTGTGACTCCAGCGTATCACTGTATTAAGGAATGAGGTCAGGTTGTTGGCATTCCTGGCATTACTGTGAGATGATTGTGTTTGGAGTTGGTGCATGTACAATCCATGGCTGAGATTTCAACTATAAATACTATCGTGTCATCCTAATTGTCTGTATACTAAATTTAGACTAGTGTTTCTCAACTTCTTAGGGATCATGCACATGGACTCCTTCAGGCATACTCCTCCAATCTCAATGTGTTTCCATGCCCTGAAGTCACAGGTGTTGTGGCCAGCAGGCTGTATTAATCGGTGGTAGGCTGACAGATGCCATGGCTGTACACTATTTTAACGTGGACAGCTGTTGCGTGTGTACTGGGACAGCTGGGTGGCCCTGGATGCAACACTGTGGCCAGGGCTGTTCCTCTGAGTGGTTACACATGTGTATTTGACTCCTGCAGGCTGGTGGATATGGCTTTACATGGACACTTAAAGGATCACTAAAGGAATTTTTTTTTTTTAAGCTAAATAGCTTCCTTTACCTTTCTGCAGTACTGGTTTCATGTCCTTATTCGTTTTTGCTTTGAAGTTGCTGTAATCCTGCTCTGATCTCCACACTTCCTGCTTGTCTGTTTCCTTATAACAGTGCTGGGAGCTTTCTCACGGTGGTCTAAGCTGTCATTACTGTGTCTAAAACTTCCCAGAACCAATCGGATTCATTTTAAAAACACTGCCCTGGATTTGTTAGTTTTTTTGTTCTGTGTGTCTATTTCTATTCACAGAAACATGAAGCCAGTTCAAAAGTGAAACTAACCTGCAGGCACATTATATGATTGTTTTTTTTGTATCTATTTTTAATCATTTTAAAAAGGAATCGGTTAACTTTTATGTCTCCTATACCCTGTAAACAGTCATTTCATCAAAAATGTTGTTTTTTCCCTTTAGTGACCCTTTAAGCCTTTTTTATTTTTTGTTTTTTTTTCTAAAGTTAACACTTTCTAAATGAAATGATGATGATTGGGTATTTGTTTACTGGCCAATTTTCGCCAGTGAAGCAATTGATCAGACTGATCTCAGTTTGATTGGCTGCCTTGGAGGGATCAGGTTATAATGGGACCCCAGATCTCTCAATCAAGAGGACCTGTCACTGTCCCAGCTATCAAAAGCAATAAAGTTAAGTAAAAAAAATGAAATTAAAGACCGTGTTACAAGGACATAAAAAAAAAAAAAAAAAAAGAACCCCAAATCCCTCTCATGCAAATGCGCGCTTAGGTCCCGTCTGCATGTGTATAAGGTGACTGCGCCACAAATGTGAGATTGCCCCGAACATTAGATTGGGAGCAATAATTATAGCACCGTAGCTCATGTTTAACTCTAAACTCGTGACCTGTAAAGGCTTTTAAAGCATTGAGCAAAGGATGAAGCCACATATCAAGGCTGACCCACTGGTATTGGAATGAATGTCATTCTCAGCCTGGGCTCCCGGCAGGTCATGCCCCAACGTGTTCCACTCTGCCCCTCAGAGCTTAATCATGGGAATCATTTTAAAGTGCCACTGACAGAGCTTTTTAGGTACCATATTGTTGCCATTTCACAGGATTGTAAAATTTGACACATTTAGTATCCGGCGCAATATTTTACAAAATAATTGGGTTTTAAAATGTGCTAAAATGCATTTTAAACTTTTTTTTTTTTTTTTTTTTTTTTTTTTTTTCTGCATTTGTTTCATAAACCCCAGTGAAAATGTCATGCAACCTAAATTGCAACGACCTCCATTTTATTATCCAGGGCCTCTGCTCTCAGAAAATATGTTTGGTTATAAAAATGCTGATATTAAAATGTATTTGAGATGTAAAAATTGGCCCAGACAGTAAGTAAAAGTAGATGTAAATGCTACATGCTGCAAATCTACATGCAAATACTCCAGCAATGGTTGCATGGCATTTCTCGATCGGCTTTCCTGATGGTGACAACAGTGGACTATGGTTGTATGTGTACTAAAATAACTGCGTGTAGTCTACATCTGAAGTCCAAGTGACAGTGACAACATGATATTTTTGAGAGGCAGGGACAGAGCATTGTTACTAAACATCTGTTTTTTGGTGCTTTTTGCAGAAACGCACTACAGTTCATTTACATGTTTACCTATGGGACACATTAACATCTATGATTTATTTTTTCAGCTGCTGCGTATTTAGAAAGGGAAAGGACTTAACGCAAAACGGTGCTATTTAAAAAATGTTTTGGCTCAATATACTTCAATGGCGAAGCTGCAGAAAAGCATGTAATGTGTTTTTGCGGCAATTTGTGTTTTGTAATCTGCCCAACAACAAATTGGCCCATTTGTTATCCGATTAAGCAAAACAATAATCGGCCAACTAATCGATTATGAAAATAATCGTTGGTTGCAGCCCTAGAAAGTACCCAAATATGAAAAGGGGAAGGTGCCTATAAACCAAGAAGGGAGTTTGGATGTGGCAGCAAGGGCCAACCACCTGCTGGCGCATTTGACAACTGGCAGTGCCCTAAATGCGGGCTCACCTTAGACCTTTGTGTGTTACAGTGCTTTTTAATTATGGCTCCTTTTTTTACTTTACTGGAAAAGGAGAAATACAGCTTATAACCATGTGAAGTCTTCTAAATAATATGGTGCCAGTGTACTATTAAATGGCAGACCTGTCAAGGCTTGCTTGCTGTGTGATCACATGCTGGAGCTTTGTGTCAGATGAAGCTCAGGCGCTGATTGTTTGTAGTAGCTAATATAAATTGATGGCAGTTGTAAAGGCATTCATATATCATATACCCTCTAGATGTGATGAGCATAGCTGTACAATGTGATGAACTTTACAGTCCACCGCCATTAAATGTCCAGACTCTTAATGTACATGTAAAATTCTGTATCTTTATTTTACACTTGCTATGGGGTTATCCTTCAAACTTTGTATAGCTTTTAGTTTTAACCATTTAAAGCAGTTGTGAGTAACTTGGTAGTTATATGGGGGCCTTAATTGTGGCCCCCAACATGAATAAATTTAAAGCATACCTAGGCTAGATTTACGCTTGTGTGGGTGCGTAACAGCTGTTAAATAAATCACACCCAGAGCCAAACTACACTGTTTTTGGGTCATTCATATTTGGCACCCCCAATGCATCTGAAAATGCAGCATGTTTTCAGTTGTGGGAAATCACATGGTGCAAAAATCACCATGTGGTTTCCCTCCGGCTACATTTTGGAAGGTGCAGGAACCCTTTCCTGTGGGAAATGCAGTCCCAGCAACCCATTCAAATGAATGGGTTGCCGTGCCCAAGCAAACACGGCTTGCAGAGCCACGCAGGTGAGAACATAGACTTGACTGAAATGCACATATTTGCATTAACTTGCATACATACATGTTATGTTTTTTGAATGGATGCATTTGGGGGTGGTGTTGTATCGCCTGCTTTAACCCCCTTAAACCCAGGACTAGTGCGCCACCTGCATTCAGCAGGGATTGTTTTTGCTGTGTCACAATGCAAAGCATTGTGGTGTGTGATTATTTATATATATATATATATATCACACACACATTATACCCACCCCTCTCCTGCCTTTGCAGGGAATGTTTATTTTTTATTTATTTTTTTGGGGGGGGGGGGGGGAAGATATACCATGGCTCAGCCAAATTTTTTTTTTTTTTTTTTTTTGGCATGAAGCCATGTTAATGGTTTCATAGACATACTAGGTGCTTTAAGCTTTTTTGCTAAAGCTGTGCATACACACCGAACGTCCGCTGGTTTAGCAGTACTTTTTGGTATGTAGTGTGGACTGCTTTGGCAAGCTCTGTTGTATGATCATGCTGGAAAACCAGCATTCGAACATTGCTTGCAGACAATAGAACAGAGGGATAGATCCCTGTATTAGAACGGTTGTAAAGGTTCGGTTTTTAATTTTCTAAATGGGTTCCTTTTTTTTAAGCTAGTTTATTGTTGGTTCACTTAAACTTTTTTTTTTTCTTCAATTTCCCTTCAAAATGTTTTCTTTGTGGGTTTTTTTTTTTTTTTTTGTCATAAGATCGTTGGTGTTTGCCTGTAAAATTCATAATGTGTCTAAATTTTAGGGAGCTACAACTTAAGGGGGGGAAGTCTCAAACCTTATTTACCTCTTGATAACCTTGTGTGGAATCTGACTAAATATGTTAATAGTTACAAGTTCCCTTGAACACACAAGTTTGAAGATGGAAAGGCAAAGTTCAACCGAGTTGTGTCTCACCTGGCTGAACAAGGATCATGTGAGAGTCAACTCAACTGAACTTTGTGTGAGATCGCACTAATGTAACAAATGCATGGAACGTCTTCAGAAGCTCCTAGAGTTGAACATGGTTTGTGATCATTTCCTATACAAATAGACACAGAAAAAAATGCAATACATACACAAATAAGCAAAACCTCACTTTTTTTGTCTTTTATCTTTGTTATCTGTACGTGTTGCATTTTTCGGTGTCTATTTGTATAGGAAATGATCACAAACCATGTTCAACTCTATAGGAGCTTCTAAAGACTTGTCATGTATTTTGATACAGAAGTGTAATCTTGCACAAAGTTGAGTTAACTCTCACATGACACAACTCAGTTGAACTTTGCCTATCCATCTTCAAACTTGTGTGTTCTAGGGAAATTGTACAATGCCTTGCAAAAGTATTCACCCCCTTGGCATTTTTCATGTTTTTTGTTGCCTCGGCCTGTAATTAACATGGATTGTTTGAGGATTTGCATCATTTTTTAATTTACAGAACATGCCCACAACTTTGAAGAGTGGAAGGTTTATTTTTTATAAGGCAAACAAATGGGACAAAACAAAGTGCATAACTATTCACCCCCCCCCCCCCCCCCCCCCCCCACCCCCCCCCCCCCCCCCCCCCCCCCCCCCCCCGAAGTCAATACTTTGTAGAGGCACCTTTTTGTGGCTATTGTAGCTCCAAGTCGCTTTTGGATAAGTCTCTGTGCTTGCCCCATTTTACAACTGGGATTTTTTTCCCATTCCTCCTTGCAAATCTGCTTCAGCTCCAAGTTGGATGGTCTGTGCTTGTGAACAGCAATCTTTAAGTCTGACCACAGATTTTCTTTTGGATTGAGGTCTGGGCTTTGACTAGGCCATTGCAACACATTTACATGTTTCCCCTTAAACCACTCAAGTGTTGCTTTAGCAGTGTTTGGGGTCATTGTCCTGCTGGAAGGTGAACCTCCATCCTAGCCTCAAATCGCAGTGGTACAGGTTTTGCTCAAGAATATCCTTGTATTTAGCACCACCCATCTTTCCCTAAACTCTGACCAGTTTCCCAGTCTTGACTGGGATGGTGTTCTTTGGGTGATGTGTTGGTTTGTGCCAGACATGACGTTTTCTTTGGCAAAAAAAATCATTTTTAAACCCCCTTCACAGTGAGGGTGTTTTTTGCAGGCGCTATAGTGTTAAAAACAGCGCCTGCAATCTACCCTCAGCCTGTCGTTCTGAGAGGTTGACTGCTGTGGCTGGACAGTGCACTGAACAGTACTTGTATTTGGTGCAGAATGCGCCCAGGGATGACTGTCCAGAAGTACTACTGGGTTCACCATGCCACACTGCAGCTGACAGCCAGTTTGCCAAGCTGTCAGCAGGGCTGGATAGTGCACCTTTTTACCTTCACTTGCACCCAAATGTCCAGTGTTCACGAGGTCTAAAGCTGAACTCCAGGAATTGACATTGTTGTGACATTGGAGATGCATATATTCCCTATAGTAGTCTGTTACAATGAAAGCTGGTTTTCTGTATGTTGCTTTAGCGACTTGCTGTCTGTACTGAACTTGTTGTCACTCGCCTGGAACCTCCCGCCTTTCAGAAACTGTTATTCATAGGAAAAGGGGCACGCAAATGAAACGTCCCTTCCTCACCACTGAGTGTATATAGTACTGACTATTACAGTGAACTTTTATATCCTTCCCGATGTAAGATATAAAGAATTGGCTGTAACAAATCTAGACCTATGTAACTAATAAACATTTCCTGAAGTTTAGCTCTTAAAACCTGTCTTTATGCAGATGCCGGTGGATCTTGTTTGCCCCAAGGCCTCTAGTAACAGGGACACGGATGGATGGCCTAAAACAGCTGTAGAGGTCCATGTAGTTGAAAGGACAAGCTGCAGCAATAATGGCTACCTCGGTATAGTAATTGGTCATGGAATAGAAAAGTACCCTTGTTCACCCTTTTTTGAGGAGTGTCCAATATGGATTCTGACTAAATGTAACATTTCCAAGTTCTCTAGTGTACAGGTTTTTTATAGCTGGGGCAGAGTTCAGCTGAGTTGAATCACACCTGTATAAGCGGGGTAAAGTTCATAGGAGTCTGAACAAACTTAATTCTACTGTAAGGATGACCTGAAACGATGGGGCCGCACAAAGAGTGGCTTGTATGTGTTCTAGTTATTAACTAGAACTATAGCAGTTACTCTCCAAATTATTGTGGATGTAAGGGTTAGTTAGTACCTGTAGGTTTTAACTGCTGCCAGAGTCCTTTAGGAACATATACCAGGACAGAAAGGTTGGGGTAGGTTTTGGTGACAAAAACTGCACTCTGTTAAAGGCATATCTGTTCTGTAAATAAACAGTTTAGTACTGTTATTTTTTAGACAACAGGACTTCAGTAGAAATACTCTGCATGCATGGTGTCTTGTGCAAATTGTGTAATTGCAACCAAAATGGCATGTACTGTATCTGAATGAGTCATGAATCTACCAAGCATACAAAACCGTTATGCCATGTAAATATTAAAACTGGTACACATGGGTAGTACATACTGTTTTCAGATACAGGGAGACCAAGATGGTGTTGGTGAATTTTTGAAGTTTGGCCATACTATTACTTTTTAACACCCTGGTTTTTAAAGTGATCTAGTGTGTTGGTAAAAATAAAAAAATAAACATGTTTGTTTTTACTTGCCAGCTCTGTGTAATAGTTTTGAGAATTGGCTCCGAAAAGTATTCTGTTTTTTTTTTGGAGCCTGTAAAGCATTGCACCAGTAGTCGGCAGGTCTCCTGCAGATCTGTTGGTGTATCTGCTTGCCTGTATGCGATTTACAGATACACTGACCGCAAGGATTGGTGAACTACCACGGTGCTCAACAGTGCCGTAGAAGTTCGAGAACTACAAGCCAACAGCTGCAAATGATGTCGGGGCTTGTCGTTTATTCACACAGAGCTGTGTGAATGAATATCCCAGCCAAGCGACTTCAAAAAGAACTTCTCCCCATACTGTTGTCACAAAGGGGGGGGGGGGGGCTTTGTACAGCGACAGCAGCAGCTTTGGGAACGTGGTACACCCTAGAAATGAGTGAAATGCAGAGATTATCCTACAGGATTTATATAGGGCCAACAGTTTGCACAGCACTTTACTACATGAGGGCAGACAGTACAGTTGCAATACAATGTGCGAGCAGGGCTATCTGGGGGGGGGGGGGGGGGGGGGGGGAATCAAATAAGCCAGGTGTTAAAATGGTAGAGATGTCACCCGATCAGCACCGCCAGCAATGTCTATGAGCATTGACTGGTGTTTACTGGTTGATAGCACGCACTAATTCTGCAGCCGCACTTAAGGCTGGCCTGGATGGGACATCACCCCCTCAGCTCTCCATCAGCTGGCGACTAACCGCCCCCCCCCCCCCCCCCGCCCGCCAAGCTAATGTCTCCATTGTCGGCGCCATTTTGTTAACGTCTGCCCATATGCGTAGAGTGGAGTTGGTCTTTAACAAAACGGCGTCCAAAGCCACAACTATGGGACAAATGTTGTTTGTGAATGAGAGAAATTACACTGAACAGGCAATTTGATATAAGGGGGGGGGGGGGGGGCACAATGGGAGAGCCGAGAGGAGCATATCAAAGCCAAGGTCTGCCTGTCCTGCACCCAAGCAATGGAGGCGATGAGGTCAGTTTAATGGCTCCAGCCAGGCTAGTCTATGGGGGTCACGTCAGTTTGAAGACTCTCCCCATCCCCCCCCACCTCCCCCATGCAAGGGAAGAGTTCTGCGGCCTCTGTAAGCTGTGGGGGTTCCCAAATCCAATATTTTTTTTTTCTTTTTCCCACCCTTCGACATTCCAAGATATTGAGTAGCATGGTGAGTTGTAATTACGCACACGTACTTCTTTGCAAAATAAAAATGACAATTTTTTTTTTTTAATTTTTTTTTTTTTTACAAAACTGGTATTTCTCTCAGAGCATATGTATTAGGGGTGAAGATCTTCACTGGTTTCACAATTCGATTACGATTTATCTGGTAAGCGATTTGATTCCACGATGCATCACGAAAACCGACAAGCTCCCACTTTTGCTTGGGTCGCCTAGGCGTCCCCTTCCTCCCTGCGATCTTCTGGGACACATCACTGGTCGCAGAAGATTGCCCGGCTATGCAGGACAGCGCAGTGAGACATGCTCACCCGGCTGTGAAGCTGCAAGCTGTTACAGCCGGGTCCCTACAGTAGTATTGCCAGTGCCGTGGACAGACGGGAGAGGGTGAAGGGTTTGGGTGGCCACGTCGCTGGACTGGGGGACAGGCGAGTGTCTTTCTGCGCACACTTGTGGAATGGCGACAAACTACGGTACCAAAAAAAATCTCCATAGGCCACACTTGAATTTTTTTTTTTACGGTTACCAGGTTAGAGTTAATGGTCTAGTGCTAGAATTATTTCTCTCGCTCTGACGATTGTGGCGATACCTTGCATGTGTGATTTGAACACCTTTTACATACGCGAGCACGGCATGAGTATGTGTTTTCTTTGCAGGGACAGGGGCGCTTTTATTATTATTATTATTATTATTATTATTATTATTATTATTTTTTTTTTTTACATGTGTTTAAAGGTGAACTTTTTTTATTTTTTTGTAATAGTAGGGTGCTTGACCCCATCAGTAGTCTGCATTTAAAGGGCTCATTCAGTTTTTGACAAATGCATTTTTACACTGAAATCAATAGAAAGCCTCAATGTGCTTCATACTTTGCATCAGTGCATATGAGCTTTTATACACATGCGTTTCCACTGATTCTGTAAAAAAAATGCATCTGCCAAAATCGGACAGGTTTTAATAAATGACAGGTGACTATAGTAATACAGCGGTGTTCGTGGGCACAAGTTTTTCTATCCATAGGGTGGCTAGGTTTCCTTGCAGGGCCCCTATGAAGTGAAACTCCTCTTTTGTCAAAGCCACTCTTGCCTGCATGGTCCGACCAAGACTGCGCAACTTTCGTCTGTCCCGCTGTTGACTCACCAACCATCCCATTCACATTAATGGGACAGCTCATTCTTGTTAGATTCTTTTTGTTTGCATATATTTAAGGTTTCCTATTTAGACTAATAAGCTGTCAGTTTAGATAAAACGGCGATATTGGAACCGATTCGGTCATACAGTTTTGTAGTGTGCACCTTACTTCTTGCGTTCCTCTTCAGTGCTCCTGGCCCTTCCCTCCTGTCGAGTGCCCACGCAGGAAGTGGCTTGCTATGGGGGCATCCAAGCCACAGCTCCATGTATCCATACAAACATAAAGCTGTCTTCCCCCCCCCCCCCCCCCCTCATTGGCGCACTGATTTTTGATGGCTGTCTCAGCAAATGAGGCGGGAAAGTTGAGGGCAGCCAAGTCTCTCATGCAACATTGCTGTTTCAAGATGGGGCTGATGTAAGTATAAAGCCCCTTTCATACAGGGCAGGGGAGGTGCGGTGGCGGTATAGCGGTGCAAATTTTAGCGTTGTATTTAGCGCAATATTCGGCCGCTAGCAGTGCGGTTTTAACCCCACTAGTGGCCGAAAAATGGTTAATACCGCCTCTGCAGAGGCGCATTGCCGGGAGTATTACCGCTGTTTCCCATTGATTTCAATGGGAGTGGGCAGTATACACATAGCTCCTGTACCGCTCCAAAGATGCAGCTAAAAGGACTTTTGAAGTGGTCCAGCTAGCGAGGGGGGGGGGGTTTTCAGGCGATATAGCAGCGCTGTTTTTTTTACTGCTAAACAGCCTGAAACTTTTCAATGTGAAAGGGGCCTTTGATGCATTCTAAACCTTCTGACATACTGTATTTATTGGCGTATAACACTCACTTTTTTACCCTCAAAATAGAGGGTAAACTGTGCCTGCGTGTTATACGCAGGGGGCGATGGAATTTATTTTTCCTGAAACTTCCCTCTTAAAGTTAGGGTGCGTGTTATACGCCTGTGCGTGTTATACGCCGGTATATACACATTTATATTTCCTTCTAGAATTTTTGTGACTTAAGCAACCTATTCAATTTCTGCTTGCGAAAAAAGTCGGACAGGCAATTAGGATAAAGAATTGCTTGTGTTTTCTTAAGTGGATTTTATTTTTGTGTATCCTCCTAGAAGAATAGTGCTTGGTACTCCAAATTGTGCAGTGCTCCTCGTTATGCCAAGTCAGTGTTCTATTAGCCTTGATATCGTGTGTAATTAGATTACTACAACTCCCTGGTATGAAGTAATCACAACGCCTTGTGTAATATATTGAACTACCGTTACTGGCTCGGACCTTTTATGTCATATTTGTTTGAACCATACACAGACGCTAAGAATGTTGGTAAGGTGGGTGGAAACCTGATCAAAAACTATTCTCTGTTCCATGGAACCTTTTTATTTCATTACCATATGACCGGCAACTTGTGAATTGGTAAAGCAATAAAATGGTGATTAAACGTACCTTATATTTTTATTTTATTTTTTGTCTGTGTTTTTATAGTGCAACAAATATTAACTTCAGAGGTGATTAGATAGCATTAAAATAAACTCTGTGGGAGAAAGGAGGTCAATTTTAAGTACAGCGTCGCAATTGTCAAAGCGACAGTGCTGTATCGCAAAAAATGGCCTGTCATTAACCATTTCAATACAGGACACTTTCTCCCCTTCCTGCCCATGACAATTTTCTGCTTTCAGCGCTGTCGCACTTTGGTTCAATCGACTTAATTTAAACCAAATCCACCCTGAGATAAATTCTTAACCGCTTGCCAACCGGCTCACCCCGATATACACCGGTAGAATGGCACGGCTGGGCAAATGTGTGGGTACGTTCCCTTTAAGAACCACTGGGGGAACACGGCTGTCTTCCCCCCCGTCCCCCCGTCACTCTGATCCCCATACAGTTGGAGCATATCCAGGAAACACTTAACCCCTTAATCACCCCCTAGTGTTAAACCCCTTCTAGTGACATTTACACAGTAATCGGTATATTTAATAGCGCTGATCGCTGTATAAATATCAATGGTCCCAAAAATGTCACAAGTGTCCGATCTGTTGGCCGCAATGTTGCATTACTGCTAAAAATTGCAGATCACTGCCATTACTAATAAAAAAAAAAAAGCCAAAACTTTCCCAGTTTGTATACGCTAGAACTTCTACACAAACCAATCAATACACGCTGCTTGTGATATTTTTGGTAAATTAAAAGAATGCATATTTGCCTAAACCAGGGGTCTCCAAACTGCGGCCGGGGACCAGATGCGGCCATTTGCCTGCTTTTATCTGGCCATTTGGGGCAATATTTCATCTTATGAGACCAACAATGGGGCACAATTTCCTTCTAATGAGACAAACAAAGGGGCACAGTTCTTCCCAATGACACAAACGATGGATCACTACTCCTCTCACTGACGCCAAAGATGGGGCATTGTTACTCCAGCTGATTCAGGGACGTTTTTTCTACTTCCAGTGGCCACAGTCCGGCCCCCCTAAAGTCTGAAGGACAGTATTCTGGCCCTTTGTTTCCAAAGTTTGGAGACCCCTGGCCTAAACGGATGTAGAAATGTTTGTTTTTTGAGGATATTTATAGCAAAATTCGTTTTTGTGCAAAAAGAATAATCGCAGAGGTGATCAAATGCTACACTCTATTTGTGGGGTAAAAAAATATGCAAATTTCATTTGGGTACAGCATTGCATGACTGTGCAATTGTCAGTTAAAGCAACGCAGTCTCTGGTCAGGAAGGGGATAAAATCTTCCCCTGGTTAAACTACACTTTGTATTGTGATGGGGGGGAATCAAGAGAAAGGAACACATTGCAGTTATGTGGTCTGTTATATATAAAAACGGCGTAGCAGGCGGTGTCTTGTGCCTACATATTTTTGCTAATAGGTGTCCCTCGTTCCCATCTCAAAAGGTTGCAAGGTATGCTCACATGATGCCAGTGTTCATGGCAGCCATCCCTTCTCCCAGGCCCAGTAGTCGGTACATGATGGGGCTACCCTTCATACTGTGTATTGCATGGTAAATAGATTTGGAGACCTTAAAGCGGTTGTAAACCCGCATCAAAATTATTATTTTTTTTCTTCTCCTGCAAGGCAAAAGTCATAATGAGCTAATATACACCGCATATTAGCTCATTATGAAATGCTTACCTCGGAACGAGGTGTGTAGAACTTGCCTGGTCCACGCCGAGCGAGATCTCATCTTGACTCGGCGTGTCTTGTTATCGCCGCTCCAGCGCTGTGATTGGCTTGAGTGGCGATGACGTCACTCCCACGCATGCGCGCGGGAGATTTAAATCCGGCCAGCGCCTGGCGGTGGCCGGTTCTTTCGCCGTGGAGTCCCCCTGCGCATGCGCCGCCGCATTGCGAGGGGAATATCTCCTAAACCGTGCAGGTTTGGGAGATATTATCCTTACCTACAGGTAAGCTTATTATAGGCTTACCTGTAGGTAAAGTCAAAAAAGTGGGTTTACAACCACTTTAACCACAGAACAGACGACATCTCTTCTCATGCTCTTATAATTGTCATCTGGTTAGACTTCGTGTGTGTGTGTGTATAAAAATATTCTATAGTGGCACAAAATGTCCTTTCAAATGTTTTTCCAGTGGAAACATGTAGTGTAGCTGTATTATGAGTGTATAGCATTAGCATACCTGACTGTCCTGGCTATATTGTAGTAATGTACTTCTTGTAAAGGTTCTGAGGTGAGTGCATCATGGGTTCAATTTGTACTCAGAACTTGCCTCTGTATGCCAGACAACATTTTTGTCGGGTGATTTGCAAACACGTGAAAAAAGAAGGCGTTGGGATCTTGAGTAATTTACTGTACGCCAACTTCCTCTTATGTCATCTCTTGTGGATATAGCTGACAGGCATCAGGTACTTCATTTCTGTAAGGCGAGCCAAGCTGAAGGTAAGGCGGCAGCTGCTGCTTCGTGTATTCTGGTGATCTTTGTATTTAGCACGCATATTTGGGGAACTTTATTTTTTACTAAGTAAAAGCAACACTGATCTGTTATGCATTTCTTAATTTTAAGTGAGAAGCTTTTAGTCTTTTTAAGTCTTCCACTTTTTGTCCTAACTAGACAGTACATTCACCTTGCTAGCTGAATCCTAAACATGTTAAAGTGGTTTTTCAGTTAACCATTTACATACTATTTTTTATATTTGGTTCATTAGATGCTCTTTAGTTTGGAACAGGTGGTTTGTAGAAAATTAGTTTAGGTTTGATTTCTTATGGGGGTGTTTATTTTTATTTTTTTTATGGGCTGGATGTTGTGTAATGAAGTAATAAGTGGTTGTCCATAGGTAAGAAACGTCTGAAAGCCATTAAATTTGTACTTGGGTGTACAGCTGTTCTCTGAAGCATATCAACCATCCGTACTCCCAACCTTCGCTGTCATGCTGCAAATGTGGAGCAATTGTAATGGACTGCCACCAAACACCCGGTGGGTACACGCTGAAATACCTTCTATCAACAATTTGAAAGTTTTTGTGTGTGTTGGTTCTGTTTTGTAGGTTATTTCATTTAAAAAAACAAAAAAAATTCTCCCCTTTTCTCATAGTATTGCATTTAAAGTCTGTTACAGCTATTCAATAAACTGTAAGGTCTGCAGATTCTAGAATCGGTAGTGTTTTTTTTTTTTTTTTATAATGGAAGGATACTTATAATGTTGCTAATGGTATGGCTCCATTTCAAAGATAAGATCAAAGAACACTATACTGTGGATAAGGGTTTAATGGTGTAGTGTTGGTCTTCTGATGGGATATGCATACCACACAATGTATTTGCTGGCAAACCATTCCTGTTTTCAAGACCAGGGGTCCTTGAGCAAGGTGTTGTGTGTTTTTTTTATTATATATATTTTTTTATATTGCCCGACAATTCGTTTTTTGGGTCACTATATCATATCCTGATATGTATGTGGCCTATGGGTCAGTTCACTTCACATGCAATTGCAGTGCTTTTTCTGCATCAAAACATGAAAAGTAGGTTATCGGTTCCAGTGGCAAAGTTCACGGCAGCGCAGTGCTTTTTTATTTCCAGAAAAAAGTACAACATGCTGCTTTTTTTCAGCACAGAAATTCACTAGACCGGAGTAAAAAGCATTGGACAACAGTACAGTGAAAAAAAAGGGGGGGGGGGGTGTCCATAATTGCATCAAAAACAAGCATGTTAAAGCACATCCAGAACGCGGGGCATTTTTGTGGCATGAACTGGTCCTATATGAAAGGGAGTTTTTGAATTTAGATGGAAGGCAAAATATTACAATAACTGCATTTTTGTGTGCACAGAATTGTATGATGGAAGTCAGCAGAGCATCACTTCCTTCAGTTGTTGGGGTCCCCCCCCAAATTTTTTAACTTGCTATGCAGTATTTAATTTAAAACTTAAATGGAAATTCTGTGATGCCTCAGTTGGTATTTACAACCCAACTTTATTTTATGTTTCAGATTTAACTTGAATTTTAAAAGCATTCCTGACTAGAATGGATGAGTTATTCCGTACTTCAGACCTCACCATAATGGGTTAAGTGGCAATCGGTGGATCTCCTTACTATACCATTTTTTTTTTTTTTTTCCTCTCCAAATATGGGCAGCACAGTGGTCCAGTGAGTAGCACTTTCGCCTAGCAGCAAAAAGGGTCGCTGGTTCGAATCCCGACCACGACACCATCTGCCTGGAGTTTGCATGTTCTCCCTGTGTCTGCGTGGGTTTCCTCCGGGTACTCCGGTTTCCTCCGGGTACTCCGGTTTCCTCCCACAATCTAAAGACATGCTGGTAGGTAAATTGGATCGTCCAAAATTGGCCCAGTATATATGTATATATGTGTGTATGACTGTGTGTCCTTAGCGTGTCAAGATCCTACGGGGGGTAAAAATGACCGCACCAGCCAAGCAGACACTGGCTGGAAAAAGCGCCCAGAGGCGATTCAGTTCGCATGCGTTGCGCTATACAAGTCATTCATTCAATCTCTGTAACTTCTTCAGTTCATCCATTTTTTTGCATTATAAAAATCTATGCTGCCACCTCCTGAGATATTAGTTGTTTGGCTGTCTGGTGGCCTCAAGACTTTTGTCTGACCTGTAAATTTGCATGTAAAAAGTCAAACAAGATCTTTCTGCATATTTGGATTGAGTTGCAGACTGAAAGTGACTCTAGATCAACTCAGCAACTCCATTTTTAAGAGGTCAGAAATGTTCCCCTTCGTGCCAGTCTAATGACAGGTATTTTTATAGCCACAATTTTTTTATTTTTTTTTGGAAACGGGTAAAAACCATTCTGTCTGTGCATGTCTAATTCCTCTTCAAATATGCGAGAGACTTTGGAAAAAAAATCTATGCAAAGTAAATGTTGGTTTCTTTTTGGACAGTTGTCCCCACTGGAAATGGTAATGTAATGCAAGGTCCACATTTGTACTTTTTGTTCTGGTGACAAAGTAAGGTGATTGCCTCCTTGTTCTGATGATATACAAATTTGGATCTCCCATCACTTTCTTTGTATTGGGACAAGTGGAGAGGGTGTGTCTACATATCGAAAACATAGACTAATTAAAACCTGACATGGGTTCTAAATCTTGTAAAATCCCCAAGCTGTCACGTTTGAGATTAGGATTTCATGTGTAACAGAGCATTGCTTGGTCATGTTAACTAAGATTTTCAATTGTTTTGTAGCTCTGAAACGGAGAATGGGGCTGAGGAAAAGAAAGCAGCAAAGCCATATGCTGCCCCTCAAGTCCTGATCAGTGAGGCTGAAGAGATTGAAATCCGGCAAAAAACCTCCCCTCACCAGGTAAACTGCTGCTGTAGTTTTTTTTTTTTTTTTTCCTGCAGTTCTCCTGTAATTACGGTATGACATTTGCTAAGCATTTTTTCATGTTTGTTTTAAGCATTAACTTGGATGCCAACCTGCTACCATAACTACTTACTACTAACCTGAATATACTTTGGTCAGAGTTGTGTAAAAAAAAAACTAGTAGTTACCTTTGCTATACAAAGAGGGACTTTTTTTTTTTTCTGTTGCACAGGAAGGCATTGCTGAACAGGAGCCAGAAGTCAGAAATGATACATCCTGATTCATCAAGGTGTTTAGGCCCCTTTCACATGAGCGGACAGTTCGTCTCCGCTTATTACAAGTCCGTTTACGGACTTGTAATGGGCCCCTATGGGATCGCGTCCGTTAGCGGATAATGCATCCGCTAACGTCCGCCTAAGATCCGCGTCCGTCTGGATCCGTTTTTTTCGGACGGAAGAAAACCTATTTTTCTTCTGTCTGGCGGATCGGATGGCGGATCGGATGCATACGGACAGACGGTCTGTTTTTATCCGATTTCCCCATAGGGGATAGCGGAGGAGAGACGGGGCGGTCCCTGCACAGTGTGCGGGGACCGCCCTGTCGCCGACAGCTCAGCGGAACCCCCCGCTGAACCGACGGACACACACGGAGCGGGCCGAAAAAAAACGGACCGCTCCGTGTGAGAGGCCTAAGTAAAGCATACACGCCTGAACAAATAGTGCTCTAAATGCAAGTAACACTCCATGCCATGTCCCAGCTACAGTTTTTTTTTTTTTTTTTTTTTTTTCCAGTTTTTGTCGTAGATGGATAGGCAACACTGCAACTGAGCGTGCCAGGCTCACAAATGCCAGAATTGATGCTTCTGTTTAAAGAGAAAACCTGTCT
Source organism: Rana kukunoris (assembly GCA_029574335.1). Classification (NCBI taxonomy): domain Eukaryota; kingdom Metazoa; phylum Chordata; class Amphibia; order Anura; family Ranidae; genus Rana; species Rana kukunoris. The sequence goes on from CM056049.1 coordinate 165,040,818, forward strand.
GTCTCAACTCGGACTTGTGTAATCTCTCAGATGGCAGCCAGAGATTACAGGCCCAGGGGTAGCAAATACACAGAATTTTGTCACTAATTTGCTTGATAAGTCAAGCAAGTGTCATGCTCGCCAAAGTGAACATTACTAGACAGATGTTGTTGAACTCTGTTGCATATGCTTTGGAAAGTGTATAATTAGGTGTTATGCTGTTCACACATGCTGCGAGTTGATGCCTGCTCAAGGCATAGCCTGTAATACCACTTCCTCAGCAATCATAAGGTTCTGATCATATCTATACATAATGCCTGTGATTTGAGCCACTCATGGATGCATTGTTTATAAACACTTCACCATAAGTGCATGTTGAGGCTTTGGGTAGCCAAGTAATTACACATTTGCAGTAAAAGATTGATTTGAAAAGGCCATTATAGCAGTTTCAGACTTTTCATTATTTTGTGTCCTTTGTGACTGATTGCTAGCATTTGACATCCCCCAGGACTGGGCTTCTTTTTCTAATCCTGGAACATACAATGTATGTGTTTTTGTATACTTGGGTTTTTAACTGGCCACATGGGATGGGGGGGGGGGGGGGGGAATCTTATCTGTGTGTGTGTGGGGGGGGGTTATTGGCGGCTCTTGGCAGAATGTATTGTTTTGCTAAAAGCTTCGATATTTAAACTGTTTTACGTAACTATTTTAGTCTTTTTGAACGAACTGACACTTCTTCCATTTGCTGCAGATCACAAACTAGTTAGCTGAAAAATTGCACACCTTTTTGGATCTGCAGATCGCAAACATGCACAGCTGTCTTTCAGCTTTTCCAGAAGTAAGCACACTTGCATCCACATTCTGCACTGCTCTAAAGGTAGTATATGCTTGCTTTGCGTGCCAGGCGGATTTTCTACATTGCAATTGATTCTCATTTTGTAAAAAAAAAATGCAAACCTAAAAATTTGATTACGGTCTTAATGTGGCCAGTGTCTCTATAAGATGACCCTTTTAACCAAATTGTCACTAAATATTTGATCCACGTGATACCTTTTTTGTGGTTGGCTGCTTGATCTCCTTGACCCTGTTCTAGTTCTCGCTTAACTGTCACATGTGGTCTCGGTCATAGGTGTCTTTTGTTCCTGGGGCAAGACGGCGCAATTTATTTTTTCTAAGTGGAACAGTCAGTTTATATAATCACTGACCACAAATCAGACCCTGTTACAAAAAAGGGGTGTTATGAGTGTCTATAACAAGCAAAGACATAAAGTCTCAAGGTATATCCTCTTGCAGATCCGCCCCCTCTGGGCCAGCTGTTTTCTAAATGGCTCACATGGACTGGTCTAATATGCTGTACAATCCATTTGTTTATGAAATATTGATGGGCTTAAAGATGTGAATGTTTTCCTCTGTTAAAGGTCAAAGACTTATGATTCCACGTTGGCTCTCGACATGAAGAATGATATGAAACTTGAACGGAAAAAATCTGCTTCAAATCAGGTAAGGCTCGGCTTGGTTCTAAGATTCCTCACTCAGCAATGGACATGTGTTGACACAATGGAAAAACGAAATGTCAGGTGGCAAGAGCAAATGTTTGTCTTGTTCACTGTTGGTTCCCCTCCCGTCAGACATGTTATGCTCTGTTGTAAAGCTAAGCTCATCTTGAAGATTTATCCTTTTGTCAGTGACTGTCTTTTTACCATTTCTTTATATTTGGCAATCCTTCCTTACTAAGTGGGTTTTATTGAAAGCTGCTGAATGAATTTTGACTTGCAAAAGATTGAGCCACTGCCTTATGCATTGAAGTGGTTGTAAGTTGGTGTGGGGTGTCGGTTGTGTTTTTTTTTTAAATGGCATCTGCTGCTGTCAAAATATTTAGGCAGAGCATGTGTCTGGGGGGGAGGGGGGGGGGCACGAGTCCTGCTGTTTCTATCAATAGATGATATAGTAAGGCTTACTATTGGGCATTTGTTGTTGGCTGTTCCTCCTTTTTCACTAAAACCACTGTTGGGACCTGGTCCTATGACCAGAATGGATTGACTTCAGAATAAGTACAAGCATCTTTTTTCCTTTTTACAGAGGTAGATGGAATATGCTAATGGCCCATACACACGATCCGAATATCGGCCGATGGATCGTACGACTTTTTTCGCTTTAATAATCGCAAGTAAAATAAAATGGGTTAGGTTATCAAACTCACAAATTCTCGTACGACAGAAAAAAAAGATCGGAAGTGATGTCACGTGTTGTAATGTATTTGTATTGTATTGTCGGATGACGGCTGTACTGACTAAACGAAAATCGTACGATCTGACATCGTATGAGGAAAAATTTTCACGCATGTCGATCGAAAAATATTGGATGTACGGTCGTGATCGGCTCTCGAAAGTAGTGTACATACGATCCATCATGGGGTGATCGTTTTCGTTCCGATATTCGGATTGTGTGTATGGGCCATTAGAAATGGGGGTGCAAAAAGTAATTACTGTGCAGGTGTTGATAACCTAAGTAAAATAAAGCTGCTTGGACTGACTTTTTATTTATAGCGCTGAACTTTTATTATGCTTAGAATGAGGATGAGAGTAGTTTTAGGCTTTTGACTGAACTTTCACTTTAATCTATGAGCAAGGCTTTGTAAGCCAAATCACAATGGCTTTCTGCTGTATATGGGACCACTCTATTTTTGAATAAACTCCTATAGATTGTCATCCCCCAGCATTTAACTTTGAGTAAAACGTGGATGGGGCTGACAGGAGCCCAGTTGGGAGATGCACACATGCTGCATGATAACCACCACCCCCGGAGGCTATGGGCTGCTGAATGACCAGAGCACTTTTTACAATTTGGCACTGCACTGTTTTAACTGGAAATTGCACGTTCATGCAATGTTGTACCCAAATGAGATTTGCATCCCCTTTTTTTTATTTTATTAGATTGCTTCTGCTGGTTTTTTGTTTTTGCGATAAACTGATTTTTGTTATAAAATACAATAAACTAAATGTTAGTCATGCATTTAGGCCCAATGTATTCAGCCACATGTCACCCATGACACAAATACAGCGATCACAAAAAAGATCTATTAGTGACACTCGCCAAACCGAGGTGTGAAAGGGTTAACTGCAGGACGATCAAGGCCATTATTAGGGGGGTACCCTAGACCTAACGAGGCCTACCACTAATTGCGCTAACACTTATTAGTTACAAATGACACCAATGCAGTGATCAGTGAAAAATATGAAAACTGCAATTTGTGTGACATGTGACAGGTGGTGCAGGGGTTAACTGGATGGGTGAAAATGTGCCTATGTGTACTGGTGGTGCAACTCACATTTTTAGGTGTCATCTCCTCTCTGGACCGAAAAAGGCTCCAAGAGAGATGACATCACTTCCCTGCTTTTTATTTTACTTTTTTATTTATTTTTTTACAGCTGGAAGCATTTCATTTGTTAGGAGTGATCAACAGGTTCAGGCCATGAATCATTGGCCGGACCTCACGATGGAATGCACCCCTAGCGAATACCGGGGGGGAGTAACGTACACGTGAGTTTTTTTTTGGCGGCTGGGGGGGGACGGACCCTGCTTATGACTATAATAATCGCAGTTCGACGCTGCAACCTATTGTCTGCAGGAACAAATCACTTTATCCTAAGAGCGGTTGAAGAGATGTCTATAGTTTGAACAACTTCTGTTCAACCTCGATGGCAACGCTGATCAAAATTCGTCCAGTCCCTGCAACTGGCCAAATTTAAATTCATATATATGGTTTAGCACTAAGGTTCAAATACATCTGTAAGTTTGTGTAATAACACAGGCAGGAAACGCACTACCTTGTGTGTTCTTGACTTCTGGATTTTCACAGGTGCATTACACAGAAATTGGATTAGGAACTTTTCTAAAATTAAAGCACAGCTCTTTGCAGGCATGCATTAGTTCAACTTGTTGGCATGAATTGTCTTTAGACCCCTTTCACACTGAGTCGGTTGACAGGCGCTATAATGCTAAAAATAGTGCCTGCAAACTGACCTAAAACAGCCGCAGCTGTCTCTCCAGTGAGGGTGCACTAGCAGTAAAAGTCCTGCTAGCAGCATCTTTGGAGTGGTGAAGGAGCAGTGTGTATACCGCTCCTCCACTGCTCTGCCCATTGAAATCAAGGGGCACCGTGGCTATACTGCCGACAAAGTGCCTCTGCAGACGTGCTTTGCTGTGGTTTTTAACCCTTTCTCAGCCAGTAGGAGAGGTAAGACTGCCGCGCTAGCAGCCAAATAGTGCCATGAAATTGATGGTTAAAGCGCCGCTAAATAGCGGTGCTTTACCACAGACGCCGCCCCAGTGTGAAAAGGGGGACTTAAATTTCTTCAGTCTTCTTGAAACATCCTAAAAATGTGGCTGTATTTGACATGAATGTAGTTGCATATAGGAGAGAACTGGGAATGCCTTGTTTTGTAAATTTAGTTCACTTTGGTTGAATGCAACTAGAAGCACTGTCCTTGTGATAAAACAATTTGTTAAGGGGGTTATAAAGGTTAATTTTTAAGCTAGTGCATTGTTGGTTCACTTTTACTCTTCTAA
>CM056049.1:165045465-165147965 GCA_029574335.1 Rana kukunoris
AAAGGGACTCTTAGGGGCTGTTTTAGCCTTACCTTTACGGGATTCAAAATCTGCCGCCTGATGCGTCCTCCAACCTGCATTCCTGGGCTCCAGAGTGCGTCTCCTCCTGGGCTCTCTCCCCCCCCCCCCGACAGTCGCGCGCGCGTGCACGCGCGCATGCATATAGAAAATTTTCGCGCCGTTGGGAGGGGGGGGGGGGCGGGGGGCGGGGAGCGTGATGCAGTGGGGGTGGGGGCTGTATGTTGTGAATAATATTATAAGGAAAACATACTGAGCCCCACCGGTTTTTGGGCATTAGTGATCCTATTGTACCCCTAAACCTTATTTTTTTTTGTACTCCTGGCTATAACAGTCTGTTGTTGTAAGCGGAGTCCCTCGGTTTTGTATTATGGCTTCCAAGGGTTCAGGATCAAAACACAAAAAAAAAAAAAAGAAAAGGCAAAGACAAAGGGGTTCCTCCTCTGGTTCTGATGATATGCCAATACTTTCCCCACAGGTTATTCCTATAGGGGTCACCCTGGATAAGCCATTAAGGGGGTCTGGTGCTGAGGCTGACCCAGGTCGGCCCAACCCTGTGGTATCACAGAGGAGATGCTAGCCGTCACCCTAGGGGGGCTAGAGAAAAAAGTTAACAGCTATGATCGCTGGCTCTTTTTCTGGCAAAAAGCGGACTGGATCCCCATCGCCAAAAGGGACAGAACCTAGAGGAAGGATCTACCACGGAAGAATCATTTTCAGCCTCCCAGACGGAGAGTCTGTGGGTCCAGTCTTTGACAGACATGGTCCGCTCGGCATTTAATTTGCCATTTCCAGAGCCTCAAGTTCCTGCGGTATCCTCTTTAGGTTCTTTTAAAAAGCGTCTTTAAGCAACGCAGCTTTTCCGGTCCATCCTCTGTTAGAGGAATTGGTTTTTCCAGGATTGGGACGACCGGACAGAATTTTTTCTGCCGCCTAAAGCTGACGAGAGGGTAGTCTTTATGCAATGCGGGCAGCATTGGATCACCTGCTTTACCAGGGCATAATGGTAGAGGTACCAGCCCAAGAACAGGGGCTAGGTTTCTATTCCAATCTGTTTGTCATACCAAGGCTCATCGGCAATGTCAGACCAATTTTGGACCTAAAAGGTATAAATGCTTACCTAAGGTTCGCTCTTTCGGATAGAATCCGTTTGGTCAGCAGCCGCCACACTCCAGAAGGATCTGGCTTCTATAGACATAAAGGATGGTTACCTTCATGTACCAGGTCTTTTAGCCACACCAAATAATTTTTGTTTTTTTACGCTTCGCAGTGATACAGCGTCACTTCCAATTCGTTGGCCCCCCCTTCGGGCTGGCTACGCCCCCGGTATTCACGAAGGTCCTAGCTCCTATTCTAGTCAGTCTAAAGGATCCAAGAGATCTCGGTCCTAGCATACCTGGACGACCTCTTAATCATAAGATCACTCGCTTCCTTGGTGGAATGCGTAGTAGCCCTCATGGTCAGTACCTCGAAGGTTCGGCTGAGTCCTAAAACCGGGGAAAGATCAGCATTTCAACCTACAAAGCAGTTGGAATATCTCGGCACGAGATTAGACACAGAACAGAAGATGGATGTTCCTGCCCCTGGTAAAGGTCGAGGCTATCAAAAGATTGATTCAGTTGGTTCTAAGCAAAAAAGAGCCAACTATTCGCCTATGTATGCGATGGCCATGTTCGAGGCGATACCACACGCTTCCACACTCGTGTCCTACAGGCAGCAATTCTAGCAGCTTGGTTCTGCCCAGTGGTCTGGAAGGCTGGAGAGCGGTCTTGAACAAGTTCACTCGCCAAGGAACTTGGGCAGAGGCGGAGAGGCAGCTGCCCATCAAGGTCTGGGAGTTCTGAGCGGCTCGGCTAGCCCTCCTGGCATAGACATCCAGATTACAGGGGTCCTCGGTGAGAAGTCATTCAGACAATGCCACAGCGGTGGCATATAGGTGAACCACCAAGGGGGAACCAAGAGTCAAGCCACTCAGAGTGAGAGGAGCTTGGTTTTTTCGGTGGGCAGAGGTTTATGTACCCTGCATATCGGCGACATTCATTCCCGAGGTGGACAACCTGCAGGCGTACTTCCTAAGTCGCCAAACCCTGTCGCCGGGGGAGTGGTCTCTGCATCCACAAGTTTTTTTCAGACAATCTGCCAGAAGTGGGGAGTGCCAGACGTGGAGGTCATGGCATCAGGATTCAACAAGAAGCTAGACAGGTTCATGTCTCGAACGAGGGACCCTATGGCCTGCGGAACCGATGTGTTGGTTTGCCCTTGGCATCAATCATAACTTCTATATGCATTTCCCCCACTGCAGTTACTACCCTGCCTGTGGCGCAGGATCATAGCACAGGCCGGTTATCCTGGTAGCCCCAGCTTGGTACCGGAGGGCATGGTACTCACTAGTCCTGAAATTGGCAGCGGGAGGCCCTTGGACTCTTCCTCTAGGGCCAGACCTACTCTCACAAGGCCCGATCCTCCACCCTGCATTACGGCGTCTAAATTTGACGGCCTGGCGGCTGAATCCCTGATTCTCAGGGGTAGAGGTCTGTCTAGGCAGGTAATCCCTACCCTCATTAAGGCTAGAAAGCCGGCCTCCAGGGTAATTTTGTTACAGGGTTTGGAGGGCCTACGTAGGCTGGTGTGAGGCTAAGAGATGGGTTTCCCGCAAGTATACCATTGATAGAGTATTAAGTTTTCTCCAGCTAGGAGTGGATAAAGGCCTGGCATTAAGCACGATCTAGGGACAGATTTCAGCCTTATCAGTGTGGTTTCAGAGGCCGCTGGCCGCCCACTCGCTCGCTGGTTAAGATCTTCGTACAGGGAGTCTTACGTGTTAATCCTCCAGTCAAATCACCACTTTTGTCCATGGGACTTAAATCTTGTTCTGTCAACTCTACAGAAACAACCCCTTGAGCCGTTGGCTGAGGTACCTTTGGTTTTACTGACTGGAAAGTCGGTATTTCTGATCACCATAGTTTCGGCCAGGAGAGTATCGGAATTGGCAGCCTTATCTTGTAAGGAACCATATCTCATTTTACATAAGGATAGGGCGGGGTTCCGTCCTCATTCTTCCTTTCTACCAAAGGTTATATCCAGTTTCCACCTGAACCAGGATGTGGTACTTCCATCCTTCTTCCAAAACCCACCTCTAGAAAGGAGGGGTTGCTGCATACGTTGGATATTGTCAGGGCCATAAAGGCCTATCTTAAAGCTACAGAGAAGGTTCGGAAAACAGATGTGGTGTTCGTTTTACCGGAAGGGCCCAAGATGGGTCAGGCAGCTGCTTGATCCACCATCGCAAGATGGATTAAACAATTAATCGTTCAGGCCTGCGGTTTGAAGAGGTTGCCTCCTCCTTTGTCGGCAAAGGCCCATTCTACCAGGGCCATGGGCACCTCCTGGGCAGCACATCATCAGATCTCTATGGCTCGAATATGCAAGGCAGCAACGTGGTCGTCAGTCCACATGTTTACAAAATTTTATCAATTGGACGTAAGAAGGAATGCGGATACAGCCTTTGGGCAGTCAGTACTACAGGCCGCGATTCAAGCTCCTCAGGATCTGAGGGGGCTCCCTTGATTTGATTTGAGATTTACATTTCTTGTTTAAGTTGGATTTACTAGTATTTGAGTATACCTCTAAATTAAATCCTTCTTTGGAAGATGTCTCCCTCCCCTCATTAAAGCATTGCTTTCGGACATCCCATATAGTAATGAATATGCCGCTCTGTGTCCCGTGATGTACGAAAAAGAAAAAGGGATTTTTAAATACAGCTTACCTGTAAAATCCTTTTCTTGGAGTACATCACGGGACACAGAGCTCCCACCCCTCTTTTGGGAACATTTTGGGAGGCATACTGCTTGCTACAAAACTGAGGGACTCCCTCTAGGGGAGGGGGTTATATAGGGAGGGACTTCCTGTTTGTTTGAGATTGCCAGTGTCCACACCTGAAGGTACTCCATATAACCCATATAGTAATGAATATGCCGCTCTGTGTCCCGTGATGTACTCCAAGAAAAGGATTTTACAGGTAAGCTGTATTTAAAAATCCCTTTTTTTCCCCACATGACATTCAGGTTTTTTTTTACCCCCACATAACATTCAGGGTTTTTCTTTTTCCCCACATGACATTCAGGGTTTTTTTCCCCCCACATAACATTCAGGGTTTTTTTTTTCCACATAACATTCAGGTTTTTTTTTTTCACATAACATTCAGGGTTTTTTTTCCCACATAACATTCAGGTTTTTTTTCCCCCCATAACATAACAGTTTTTTTTTTCCACATAACATTCAGGGTTTTTTTTTTTCCACATAACATTCAGGTTTTTTTTCCACATAACATTCAGGGTTTTTTTTCCACATAACATTCAGGGTTTTTTTTTCCCACATAACATTCAGGTTTTTTTTCCCCCCACATAACATTCAGGTTTTTTTTTTACCCCCACATAACATTCAGGTTTTTTTTTTCCACATAACATTCAGGTTTTTTTTTCCACATAACATTCAGGGTTTTTTTTCCACATAACATTCAGTTTTTTTTTTACCCCCGCATAACATTCAGGTTTTTTTTTACCCCCATAACATTCAGGGTTTTTCTTTTCCCCCACATAACATTCAGGGTTTTTTTTTACCCCCACATAACATTCAGGTTTTTTTTTCCACATAACATTCAGGTTTTTTTTTCCACATAACATTCAGGGTTTTTCTTTTCCCCCACATAACATTCAGGGTTTTTTTTTACCCCCACATAACATTCAGGTTTTTTTTTCCACATAACATTCAGGTTTTTTTTTCCCCCACATAACATTCAGGGTTTTTTTCTTTTCACATAACATTCAGGTTTTTTTTTTCCCACATAACATTCAGGGTTTTTCTTTTCCCCCACATAACATTCAGGTTTTTTTTACCCCCACATAACATTCAGGTTTTTTTTTTACCCCCACATAACATTCAGGTTTTTTCTTTTCACATAACACTCAGTTTTTTTTTCCCACATAACATTCAGGGTTTTTCTTTTCCCCCACATAACATTCAGGTTTTTTTTTCCCCCACATAACATTCAGGTTTTTTTCTTTTCACATAACATTCAGGTTTTTTTTTTCCACATAACATTCAGGGTTTTTCTTTTCCCCCACATAACATTCAGGGTTTTTTTTTTCACATAACATTCAGGGTTTTTTTTTTCCACATGACATTCAGGGTTTTTTTTTCCCACATGACATTCAGGGTTTTTTTTTTCCACATAACATTCAGGGTTTTTTTTTTTTTTCCACATAACATTCAGGGTTTTTTTTTTACCCCACACATAACATTCAGGTTTTTTTTTACCCCCACATAACATTCAGGTTTTTTTTTACCCCCACATAACATTCAGGTTTTTTTTTTACCCCCACATAACATTCAGGTTTTTTTTTTTTTCCACATAACATTCAGGGTTTTTTTTTTTCCACATAACATTCAGGGTTTTTTTTTTTCATAACATTCAGGGTTTTTTTTTTCCACATAACATTCAGGGTTTTTTTTTTCCACATAACATTCAGGGTTTTTTTTTCCACATAACATTCAGGTTTTTTTTTACCCCCACATAACATTCAGGGTTTTTTTTTTTCCCCACATGACATGTTTTTTTTTTTACCCCACATAACACAGGGTTTTTCTTTTTCCCCACATGACATTCAGGTTTTTTTTTACCCCCACATAACATTCAGGTTTTTTTTTACCCCCACATGACATTCAGGGTTTTTTTTACCCCCACATAACATTCAGGTTTTTTTTTACCCCCACATGACATTCAGGGTTTTTTTTACCCCCACATAACATTCAGGTTTTTTTTACCCCCACATAACATTCAGTTTTTTTTTCCCACATAACATTCAAGGTTTTTTTTTTCCACATAACATTCAGTTTTTTTTTTCCACATAACATTCAGGGTTTTTCTTTTCCCCACATGACATTCAGGGTTTTTTTTTACCCCCACATAACATTCAGGGTTTTTCTTTTTCCCCACATGACATTCAGGTTTTTTTTACCCCCACATAACATTCAGGGTTTTTCTTTTCCCCCACATGACATTCAGGTTTTTTTTTACCCCCACATAACATTCAGGTTTTTTTTTTCCACATTGTTTTTTTTTTCCACACATCTCCTAGTCCTACCGTTTTCAAAAGGCACTGTGCCACTGACAGGGAAAATGAAATCTGACAGTCACCACCGCTGTGCCGCTCTGCTCTCCTCAGAGTGACTGACTGCACATCTTCCCTCCCCCCCCCAAGGAGGAGGGAGCTTCAGCACATAGCCGCTCGCGGCGGACTACAGCTCCCATGAGCATTAGCGGTGGCCGTAATGACGTCACCTGACGTCGGTCCTACTCACTGTCTCACTGAATGTCGGACAGCCGCGGCGGCGGCCATTGTTTTGGTTAGCAACGGATCGCCAAAACAAATAGAAAATCCATGCTCCCAGCGGGGCCCTGAGTAAATCCGGGGGCCCTACGCAGCTTGCGTAGTCTGCGTATAGGGCGGATCGGCCCTGCATGTGATCAATAAAAACAGGCGCATAAACAAGTCAGAACTCGGCGTTTGAAAACGCCGCCTTACTTCTAACTGAGGATCCTCAATGGACTTGAAAAAATGATTATATTGGATTTGTGGCTTTGGGTTTAGGTACACTTTCAGGACTTCTATTAGAATAAGGTGACCAGACTTTTAAAATAAAATCCGGGGACATATTCTTTGTTTACTAGTAATGGCAACAATCAGCACTCTCTGCCCGTTGCCGCCCACTTCACAGCCTCTCAAGTCTTACTCTTCAGGCCCCGGCTACTACTGGATGCATACCTCCCCAACAGTCCCGGATTTTGCAAGTTTTTCCCGCGAATTGCGGTAAGTCCCGCGATCAGGGCTGGAGTCCCGCAAAACCCCCTCCTGCGGCACCCCCCCGCTCAACAACTTACTTCGATCCGCGGCACCCCCCTCCCGCAGGGAGATTTTAAAATGTTGGGAGGTATGCTGGATGGGGAGCAGAGGAAGGTCACTCACCCAGGGAAGGCAAGGAGATAGGCAGGTGGCTGGCCAGGATTTGAGCCAAGGCAGAAGAACATGCGAGTGGAGCTAAATGGGCATGCACCCGAAATTGAAGAACTATTCCCTCTGCTCCGACCAGCACATGATCATCAGAAAGGGGCACAGATAATGGGGAAAAATACAACCCCCCTATGCTAGTAGGCACGGCAGAGCGGGGGTGCGTAATTCAATTTTTTTTATTTTAATTCTGCACTGACAGTCTTTGAAATTGCCCCTGCCCCCCTATCAAATCCAATTTGGGGACAAATCCAGGGACAGACTTGGTCCGGGGACAGTGTCCTCAATCAGGGGACTGTCCCCTGAAACTGGGGATGTCTGGTCACCCTATATTAGAAAAGTATTACCTTAATTATGTCAGGCAGATTTTAATTTATATGCAAAATATTTTACACTGGCTATACTCTGTAAAATTCTGCACAAGAGAAATCTTTTGCTCCCCCTCTTTTGTTCTACGTCACCGCGTTCTAGTCTGATTGGATTTTGGTCCGATGGTGTGTACGCACATCAGATCATCAGACAAGTTCAGAGTTGTCTGATGAGAACGGTCCTTTGGACAAGTCTCATCAGACATGTCTGATCGTGTGTTAGGGTTGCCACCTTTTTGTCAAGCCAAACCCGAACACATTAACAGCGCACGTATATATATATATATATATATATATATATATATATATATATATATATATTACACACATACACACACATTATATCTGTACAAAGACACTTTTTTTTTATTTAGTATACACTGTGCATATATTAATGTGATTAAATAAAATTTCTAATCATATGGAGGTAATCACAAGAGTCCCCCTTTACATCAGATTCAACAGAGTTCTCCTTTAGATATGATTCTGCAGGAGAGGAGTGTGTCGAGGGTATGACAGGGGCAGTATGTACAGGAGAAGAGTGTGGAGGGTATGAAGGGGCAGTATATATAGGAGAAGAGTATCGATGGTATAATGGGGGCAGTATGTACAGGAGAGGCGTGCGGAGGGTATGACGGGGCACTATGTATAGGAGAGGCGTGCGGAGAGTATGATGGGGCAGTATGTATAGGAGAGGAGTGTGGAGGGTATGACAGTGGGCAGTATGTACAGGAGAGGAGTGTGGAGGGTATGACAGGGCAGTATGTACAGGAGAGGAGTGTGGAGGGGATGACGGGGCTGTATGTACAGGAGAGGAGTGTGGAGGGGATTATGGGGCAGTATGTACAGGAGAGGAGTGTGGAGGGGATTATGGGGCAGTATGTACAGGAGAAGAGTGCGGAGGGGATGATGGGGCAGTATGTACAGGAGAGGAGTGTGGAGGGGATTATGGGGCAGTATGTACAGGAGAGGAGTGCGGAGGGGATGATGGGGCAGTATGTACAGGAGAGGAGTGCGGAGGGGATGATGGGGCAGTATGTAAAGGAGAGGAGTGCGGAGGGGATGACGGGGCAGTATGTACAGGAGAGGAGTGTGGAGGGTATGACGGGGCACTATGTATAGGAGAGGCGTGCGGAGAGTATGATGGGGCAGTATGTACAGGAAAGGAGTGCGGAGGGGATGATGGGGCAGTATGTACAGGAGAGGAGTGCGGAGGGGATGATGGGGCAGTATGTACAGGAGAGGAGTGCGGAGGGGATGATGGGGCAGTATGTACAGGAGAGGAGTGCGGAGGGGATGATGGGGCAGTATGTACAGGAGAGGAGTGCGGAGGGGATGATGGGGCAGTATGTACAGGAGAGGAGTGCGGAGGGGATGATGGGGCAGTATGTACAGGAGAGGAGTGCGGAGGGGATGATGGGGCAGTATGTACAGGAGAGGAGTGCGGAGGGGATGATGGGGCAGTATGTACAGGAGAGGAGTGCGGAGGGGATGATGGGGCAGTATGTACAGGAGAGGAGTGCGGAGGGGATGATGGGGCAGTATGTACAGGAGAGGAGTGCGGAGGGGATGATGGGGGCAGTATGTACAGGAGAGGAGTGCGGAGGGGATGATGGGGCAGTATGCACAGGAGAGGAGAGCGGAGGGGATGATGGGGCAGTATGCACAGGAGTGCGGAGGGGATGATGGGGGCAGTATGTACAGGAGAGGAGTGCGGAGGGGATGGCAGAATGGGGGGGGGATTTCTTGCAGCATCTATGGGGTGACCAGGAAGCGATGTTGGGAAGGGAAGGAAAGTGACCATGGAATGAAATCCTTAAGCTGGGGGGGGGGGTAGGAAGCAGCTCTGAGTGATGTATTTATGAAGTGGTGTGGGGGGGGGCTGACAAGTGGTCAGATGGCAATGTCTATAATAAAATAAAATAAACTCTTGTGCTCATCCACTAAAAAAACATAAAATAAATCATATAACAGTACTACTTGATGGAAACAGTCTGTTATAAGTACAGATGTATGTAGTCCAGCTCCCAGCACTCTGCATACCCAGATAATGTGAAGGTAATGTATGACCATTCATGTAACCCCGTGTTCTCGAGGCTCTGAGTCTGGCCAATCAGAAGTGTGAACTCATCATATATATACAGCAGGTTACATGAATGGTCATTAAGTAATGCACATTATCTGGTCTGAACAATTGGGGATGTTTGAACAGACTTCAGGCTTAGAAGTTATCTGTCAAATGTGATCGGGCTGCCGACCCCCCCTCCCCCACACTCCCTATCTCCTCGAGTCTCCTGCCAACTTAACCCTTCACTGCATCTCCTGAAACTTTGAAACTATCGACCCTAGAAGACTTCTCCCACAAAAATTCAGCTCACTCACCTGAGCGTACAGCTGCAATGTCTGTGAAGGAGCTCTGGGCGGGCTGTCCTGTCACTGCTGCTTCTCCTGCTCTCTCTGTCCCCCGCGCTGCTGACACTCTCACTCAGCACTGTGGCGGCGAGGATTCACAGGCTGCCCGACTGGTGCTGGTGGGGGGAATTGATAGCAGGCACCGTGCAAGTTGCGGGGGCGGGGGAGCAAAGTCAGTGAGACGGACTGGAGGTATACTGTTGTGTCCGGGTTAAGAGAGGACAGAAACCCGGGCACAAGTCTCAAAAACCGGACTGTACGGGTCATTCCTGTACGGGTGGCAACCCTATCGTGTGTACAGGGCCCTAGAGTTACATAAAGCCACAGGTTTTCATTGTGCATCATTACAACCTTCCAGTTGCCGGCATCCTAACAACCAATGACATCATTGGTTAATAAGAAGGACATCAGAAGCCTGCGCAGCATCCTTGTTTGCCCCTCCCCTGCCCCTCTCTGCCAGCATTGGGGTCATGTTAGCTGAGTGAGGGAGAGAACCTGAGGAAGGAGAGAAACGTTGGTATACTAGTCACCAGTGCTTTTTTCCCCTCAGAGAATAGGTGCAGGAACTCCCCCTTTCCAAGTTGCCCCTTCTCTCCAGCCCTACCCACCTCTGAGCACCATTCCTTGGTTCCACCCCCTACCCACCTCCCAAGACCACCCTTTTGGAGAATACAGTGGTACTAACTTTTTGTATAGATCTTGTTAATGATAACAAGAAAAGCAGTATAATAGATGCCCTGCAGCCAGCAACAATAGATCCCCCGCAGCAACAATGGATCACCCGCAGCAACAATGGACCACCCGCAACAAAATACCCCCCCCCCAGCAACAATAGATCCCCTGACAGCAACAATAGATCACCCCAGCAACATAAGATCCCCTGCTAGCAACAATAGACCACCCCAGCAACAATAGATCCCCTGCCAGCAACAATAGACCACCCCAGAAACAATAGATCCCCCTCCAGCAACAACATTCCCCCCTTCAAAATAGATCCCCTCCGGTGACAATAGAGCCCCAGCATCTACAGACTCTGCAGCTCACCACTGCACCCCTTGCCATTACATACACTCAGTCCTAGAGGTGCTGGAACTGCCCCATGTACCTACTGAAAAAAAGCCCTGCTAGTCACTATCAGTGTGCATAGGTGTGACCTGGGAAAAGTGTGTGGGCCGCTCAGGCTCGATAGGGAGGAGGGGATGTAGACAGTGCATCCGCAGCTGCTGCTAGAGTGCTGACAGGGGATGGAGCCAGTCCTGGCTCATGCAAAGGTTTAAGGAAGGACCTCCTTTTGTGGATGTAAACCTAGAATTGGGTGCCTCAAGATTGTGAACAATTTTAAAGGGTGTGGTTGTGAAACACTGATTTAGAGGATAGGAGGATGTGGGATATGGATGCAAGTTTAACACTCAGGCCTTGTACACACAATGTAATTTATCCACTGTAAACGGTCCCCGGACTGTTAACAGCGCATATTTACGCCGGGCTATTTTGATCCGATGGCTGTACACACCATCGGATCAAATTCCCCACCGGAGGACAGCGCGGTGACGCGGCGGTGACGTTGACGCCGCCACGTCACCGCACCAGGAAGTAAAACACTTCCGCGCACATGCGTCGGATCCATTCACAGGATACGACGCATGTGCGGGCAGATATGTCCGCTGGTTAGGCGTACTAACCAGCGGACATATCCGACGGGCAGCTCTCCGGCGGAAAAATTTCAAAGCATGCTTTGAAACTTTTCCGCCGGAGGAATCCGTCCAAAACTGTCCATTTGTCCCTACAGACGAGCGGATTTTTCGGCTGAAATGGTCCGTCGGACCATTTTCAGCGGATAAATTCCCTCGCGTGTACAAGGCCTCAGAGGAGCAAAAGAAAGCATTGTGGGAAAGAGTTTTTCTAACCTACCCCATTGATTATTCCTCCCACGTGTTGCCAGTTGTGCGATGTACCCATAAACTTAAAGGCTAAGTTCACCATTTGTTTTTTTCTAAATCCCAGCTCCCCTATGTACCAATATAGCATTATTATACTTATTTTGCAAAAATATCAAAGCTTTCCATTGCGGGTGTACAAAGACATTTTTAATTAATCGATTAATCTTTAATTTTTTAGATCGATCAAAATCTTTTTGATCGATTAAAATTCTTTTGATTTGTACTCACCTCTTCGCTGGCTTCAGGGAGTTCTGTCGGAGATCCGGTGATGTCATGGACACCGGCAGGGCTTGCCGTGTCCATCTGAAGGGCTCCTTTGCTGTGCCTTCATATCTACATGCCGGCGGGACCTATCTGCCACACGCAAGGGCTGTTACACTTCCCTCTATTACTTCCCTCTATCAACCTGGGATTCTACAGCCATCCACTGGGAGTTGTGATAGTTCCCTTCATGGGACATCTACATGCCGACGGACTGATGTTAACCTATCCTCATCTGGATCCAGCAGTGGTATCGTTGTACACATTTTTATACCAGTATCATACTTAGCTACATGTTTTTATGACTGCTTTTGCTGTTGTTTGGTATTACTCGCACCATTTTTACAGTTTATGTAGCTACATCGATTTTATCTCCAGTGCAATATTTATTTTGTCACCTAGACTATAAAAGTTTTAATGCTATTCCCATCGAGCGTTGCCTTTGTGTTTTTTGTATCCTGCTATCCATTTTTCCAGTGGTTGGTAGCTGCACTGGGAATCAGCCTGCAAGGAGATCAGCTCAAAGTAGTTGGATCTGTATGTACGTTATAATTAATCGAAATTAGTCGATTAAAAAAATAAACGATTAATTGAACACAAAAAATTTGATCAGTAACAGCCCTACTTCCATTAATTCTACACACACTTACCTCACTGTCTTCATGGATGTTTCCCAAACATATCCATTACTTCTGCCTTCCTCCCAGGGCAGACTATAGGTCATGACACAGAAAGGAGTTGACCAGCTGACTTCATTAGCACACAGCCTGCATCATCTACCCTCCTACCTACTCACCTATTTCCAGGTGCATGTTTTTTAAATGAAATGCAATTAATCAGTGATCACCCTTTCTCACTAAATACACAAGCATAGATTTATTTTTTCCTTCCTTAGTAGGGATGAGCTTCGAGTTCGAGTCGAACGCATGTTCGAATCGAACATTGCCTGTTTGGCGAACAACAAACAATTTGGGGTGGTCGTGGCAAATTCGAAAAGCCGCGGAACACCCTGTTAAAGTCTATGGGAGAAATCTAAAGTGCAAGTTTTAAAGGCTAATATGCAAGTTATTGTCCTAAAAAGTGTTTGGGGACCTGGGTCCTGTGCCAGGGGACATGTATCAATGCAAAAAAGTTTTAAAAATTCAATTTTTTTTCGGGAGCAGTGAATTTAATAATGCTAAAAGTGAAACAATAAAAGTGAAATAGTCCTTTAAATTTCGTACCTGGGGGGTGTAAAGTAAGCATATGAAATAGCGCATGTTTCCCGTACTTAGAACTGTCTCTGCACAAAGTGTCATTTCTGAAAGAAAAAAGTCATTTAAACCGGACTCGCGGCTATAATGAATTGTCGGTTCCCGGCAATTCAGAGAGAGTTCATTCATAAAAAAAAAAAAAAAAGAGTAGGGTCCCCCCAAATTCAATTACCAGGCCCTTCAGGTCTGGTATGGATATTAAGGGGAACCCCACCTACAATTTAAAGAAAGCGCCCCCCTCCTCTCCTGAACCGTACCAGGCCACATGCTCTCAACATGGGGAGGATGTCCGCATGTTGATGGGGACAAGGGCCTCATCTACACAACCCTAGCTGGTGGTTGTTGGGGTCTCTGGGCGCGGGGCTTATCAGAATCTGGAAGACCCCTTTAACAAAGGGGACCCCCAGATCCTGGCTCCCCTATTTGAATTGGTAATGGGGTACATTGTACCGCTACCATTTCATGAAGGAAGTGTAAATAATTGTAAAAAAAAAAAACACACACACCGTGGAAAAAAGTCCTTTATTAAAAATAAATAAATAAATAAAAATCCAGCGGTGGTAATCCACTCGGTCCCGGCTCCCCGCTCCAACGTTGTCGGTATCCAGCGTCATTCACCGGGCTGTGTCCGGTGGAGACAGGCTTCCGGCGATGCTGTGCTCTGGATACCAGATTATCTTCTCATTGCTGGACCGGAGAGGAGATCACCCGTCGCTGGATACTGACAACGTTGGAGCAGGGAGACGGGACCGAGTGGATTACCACTGCTGGATTTTTTTTTATTTTTAATAAAGGACTTTTTTCTACGGTGTGTGTGTTTTTTTACAACTGTTTACACTTCCTTCGTGAAATGGTAGGGGTGCAATGTACCCCATTACCAATTCATATAGGGGGGCCAGGATCTGGGGGTCCCTTTTGTTAAAGTGGTCTTCCAGATTCTGATAAGCCCTCCACCTTCCGACCCCCCACAACTACCGGCTAGGGTTGTGGGGATAAGACCCTTGTCCCCATTAACATGGGTACATCCTCCCCATGTTTTTTTTTTCACATCAGACTTTACCATATCCAGGGAGTCACTCGTGTTTTCACAAGTAGAGAAAGACCATTATCTCCACTTCAGTAATGCATCATTTGTGAATTTCTATTTTATTTATTTATTTTTTGATTTTGTTTTATTATTTCTCTTTTTTTTTTTTTTTCTTATAGGTAATTTCACATTTATGAATATTCCTCTATTTTTTTTTTTTTTATATATATATATTTTTTTTAATAACTTATCCCATTGTAGTTCTACGCTTCCTCCCTTTAGTCCCTCTTCTTCTGCTCTCTGTCCTACCTTCGTCTATATCTACCCTCCCCCTCCCTAGCCCTCCCATCTCTCTCCCCCCCCATGTGGTTTGTTTCTAGTTTTCTTTTTTTATTAAAGCATTTTCATTATGTATTCTTGCGTTCCTCTATAATTCTCCCATGGTTTCCATTTTCTATTATGTTTTTCAAGTTGGCTGTTATCACTTCTGCTTAGATATTCCAGTTTGTTGTAATTCTCAATTCTCGCAAACCAATCTTTTATTTCTGGTTTGTTTGGGTTTAGCCAGTTTTTTGGGATTAGTCCTTTGGCAGCGTTTATTAACTGCGGAAGCAGGGTTTCTTTCCCTCTATTCCTAGGGCCTTTTATGTCGTGGAACAAACATGTATAGATATTGTTGTCTAGTTCTTCCTGGGTTATTTCCTTTGCAATTACTTGGATTTCCTTCCAATATTCTGTTATTTTAGGGCAGCTCCACCAGATGTGCAGAGTTGATCCTATCTGTCCGCAGCCTCTCCAGCATAACGAAGAGTTGTCTTTGTTTAATTTATGCATTGTTTCAGGTGTTCTGTGCCATCTAGTGATGCACTTGTAGTTCATCTCAATAGTGTTCATATCTGTTGCAGAATTGTGCACTGATGCTATGATTCTTCCAAGTTGTAAATCTTCAAATTCTTTGTTTATTTCTCGTTCCCATTTTTTTATAAATTCCGGTTTGTCTTGCGACTCAATATCTGTCAGTATTTGGTATATTTTTGATGTTACATGTTTTATTGGCGATTGTGTGGCACATAATTTTTCAATTTGGGTTAAGTTTCCTCCCTCTCTTATTGGTGTGGGAATTGATTTTATCAAGTGCTGAAGTTGTAGGTATTCCCATTGGTTGATGTTCCATCCAAGTTCTTCTTTTATCTTCTGCAATGGTTTAATCTTTCCCCTTGCTATAATGTCCTTTATTTGTGCTGTTCCTATTTTATTTCCTAATCGTGTCACTTTTCCCGGCAAAAAAAAATTAGTACTTGTGAGTGGTATTAAGGGTGAATTGTAAATCCACTTATTTTGTTTGTGCAGTGTGTCCCATATTTGAAAGACGTTCGTGGTTATTCCATGTATCTTTTTCCCCAGGTCTCTGTATTTGTGAGGGATCCATATATTTTTATATAGTGCTGTGTTACTTAAATTATTTTCTATTTGTATCAATTTTTTGTCTTTTTCTTTGTGCTTATTTCCCCATTCTATCATCCGTGCTATTATTATAGATTTATAATATCTCTCTATATCTGGTGCTGCTAATCCACCACCTTTTTTATTTCTTGTGAGTGTTTTGAAGTTTATCCTAGGGCTTTTATTGTTCCAGATATATTTTATCAGCATTGATTTCATGATCTTAAAAAAAACTTTGAGGGATTTTTATAGGCAGCGTCTGGAATTTATATGTTATTTTTGGTAAATTAACCATCTTAAAAGCATTGATTCTTCCAATCCATGAGAGGGTTTTAATAGCGTTTTTTTTTAAATCTGTTTTCACCTCATTTAACAACGGAATAAAGTTAGCAGGAAATAGGCCCTCTATTGTGGGTGTCAACTTGATCCCCAGGTAGCTCAGTTCCTTTACCCATGAGTATGTGTGTTGTTTTTGTAGAGCCAATTCTTCCTTTTTTCCCACACCAATATTCAAAATTTCTGTTTTTCTAGGATTTATTTTAAAGTTAGATAATTCTCCATAGGTTTTTATTTCTTTAGCAATGTCCACCAAAGTTGAGGTTGGGTTTGTTATGAACATTAATATATCGTCAGCATGTGCTGCTACTTTGTGTTCTTCTACACCTGTTTTTGCACCTTCTATTCTGGGGTTGTTTCGTAAGGTTGCCAGGAAAGGCTCGAGTGCCAATATGTATAACAACGGGGAGAGCGGGCAACCCTGTCTCGTGCCGTTAAACATTTCGAAGGGGGCGGAGACTTTACCGTTAACCTTCACCATTGCCGTTGGTTTGTTATATAGATTTTGTACCCATTGTCTAAATCTTGATCCTATCCCCAGATGTTGAAGGGTTTCCATCATAAATCCCCAGTCCACCCTATCAAACGCTTTCTCAGCGTCGATTGAGAGCAGTAGGACTGGGGATTTTACGGCATCATTTTTTTGCATTAATAGTATCGTTTTTAGGGTATTGTCCCGGCCTTCTCGTCCTGGTACAAATCCGGTTTGGTCTGCATTAATCCAGTCTGGCATTAGGTCTTTAAGTCTAGTGGCTAAAATTTTTGCATAAAGTTTAGTGTCTGTGTTTAGTAACACGATTGGTCTGTAGTTGGAGCATATTGTCTTGTCTTTCCCAGGTTTTGGTATTATGGTGATATGTGCTAGCAGGGATTCGGGTCGCATTTCTGTCTCTTCTCCTATTTGATTAAAATAATCACATAGTCTCGGGACCAGCAATTTTTGAAATTTTTTATAAT
Source organism: Rana kukunoris (assembly GCA_029574335.1). Classification (NCBI taxonomy): domain Eukaryota; kingdom Metazoa; phylum Chordata; class Amphibia; order Anura; family Ranidae; genus Rana; species Rana kukunoris. The sequence goes on from CM056049.1 coordinate 165,062,548, forward strand.
ATTTAATGGTAAAACCATCAGGTCCAGGGCTTTTCCCATTGGGCGTTTCTTTAAGTGCTCTTATTATTTCTTCTTGTATGATCTCCATTTCTAGAGCTGTCAAACGTTCTTTTTGTAATTTTGGCAGATTTGCGGTGTTTAAATATTTTTGCATTTTCTCCCATCTCTTTTTTACATCTTGATATAGGTTTCCCTTGCCGATTGCATACAGAGTACTGTAATATGTATGGAATGCATCCGCTATATCGACTGTTTTGTTCACTATTTCACCTCTTATATTTTTGATCTTTTCTATGAAGTTTAACGCCTTTTTATGTTTTAACATTTTTGCGAGAAATTTTCCTGGTTTATTCCCTCCTATATAACGCTCCTTTTTCATCCTGTAGAACTCTTTCCTTGTCTCTTGTTCCAATTGGTCTTTCAGGATCTCTCTTTTAGTCATTAAAGCGCACTGGGTTTCAAGTTTCGGATCTTTTTTATGTTTTTGTTCTAATTCATATATTTCTTTCAGAATCTTTTTGGCGTTATTTTCCCTTTCTTTCTTTTTTCTGGCGCCTATTGCTATTAGTTGTCCCCTTATGACAGCCTTGTGCGCTTCCCATATAGTTGCCTTACTTAGGTCTGGGGTGTCGTTGATCCGAAAGTACCTTTCTATTTCTTTTTCGATTATCTTCTCTGTTTCTTGTTCTTCTAGAATGTCTTTGTTTATTCTCCAGACTCCCTTTCCTCTTGTTTCCCTGTAGGCCTTCAGTTTCATTGTCACTGGCGCATGGTCTGAAAGCGTGACTATTTCTATATTGGAGTCCACAACTTCCTCTAACAGGCTATGTTCAATCAAAATGTAGTCTAATCTGGAGTACATCTTATGTACCGCTGAGTGATAGGTATAATCTTTTCTGTTGGGGTGATGGATCCTCCAGATATCTACTAGTTGGTATTCAAAAAGTTTTCTTTTTAACCGTCTTGTTTCTTTTGTTTCTGTATTCGTCCTCCTGGATGTGGCATCTATTTTGTTATCCATCCCCATGTTGAGGGCATGTGACCTGGTACGGTTCAGGGGAGGGGGGGCCGCTCTCTGTCCCCCCCCTCTTTTCTGCGGTCGGCCAGGTTATGTGCTCGGATAAGGGGTCTGGTGTGGATTTTTGGGGGAACTCCACGCCATTTTTTTTTTAAATTGACAGCGGGGTTACCCTTAATATACATACCACACCTGAAGGGCGGTTCAAATGACTTTTTTTCTTTCAGAAATTACACTTTGTGCACAGACAGTACTAAGTACTAGCTCTATTTAACATGCTTACTTTACACCCCCCCCCCCCCCGGTACGAAATTTAAAGAAATATTTCACTTTTATTGTTTCACTTCAAGCATTATTAAAATCACTGCTCCTGAAAAAACTGACGTTTTTAAAACTTTTTTTTGCATTGATACTTGTCCCCTGGGACTGAAACACTTTTTAGGACAATAACTTGCATACTAGCCTTTAAAATTAGCACTTTCGATTTTAAACGTTCGATTCCCATAGACTTTAACGGGGTTCTAAAGTTCACACGAACATGTGTGTTCGCAGGTTCTGGTCCGAACCGAACAGGGGGGTGTTCGGCTCATACAGTACACAAGGAGAGGAATGCGCAAAATCTGAATACAATGATTCCTTAATATTGTGAACTTGTGCGATCATGAAAGTGATAGTGGTTATAAATACATATATATTACAAATATATATAAGTAAATATAAATCGATAGGTAATGTGCAAGAGATTTGCAATTCACGGGAGAAGTCCAATGTTCCAAGGGGGGGGGGGGGAGGGAAATAAAGTCCAGGGATGGACGGGTAAAAGTTTTTTGTGTAGGAGTCACAACTATAACCTCAGGGCTGCCATCATTGCAGAACAGAATCCATGTTCCAAGACTGTAACAAAAAGCAAGGGAAAAGAGGCGCCTCTAAGCGTAGATGTTTGAAGTAATTTAATATGTAAAAGAGTACATGCAACTCAAATTTTTAAGGTTAAAAATAGGCCTATTTTTAACCTCAAAAATGTGAGTTGCCTGTACTCTTTTACATATTAAATTACTTAAAACATCTACACTTGGGTGTTCGGCTCATCCCTATTCCTTAGCTTTAATCTTGCATAGATCATTTATTTGCCATTTGAAGTGTGCAGGAAATGAGAGATCAGATAACAGCCTACATGGACATAAAAAGTCTACACGCAAATTTTTTTTCTCAGTTTAGGCCGATATATATTCTTCTACATATTTTTGGTAATAAAAAAATCGCAATAAGCGTATATTGATTGGTTTGTGCAAAAGTTACATCTTCTACAAAATAGGGGATAGATTTTTAAATTTTTTTTATTATACTAGTAATGGTGTCGATCTGAGCTTTGTATAAGGGCTGCAACATTATGGCGGACACATCGGACACTTTTGACACATTTTTCAGACAATTATACAGTGATCGGTGCTATAAAAATGCACTCATTAATGTATAAATGTCACTGGCAGGGAAGGGGTTAACACTAGGGGGCGATCAAGGGGTTAACTGTGTTCCCTGTGTGTTTTAACTGTGGGGGGAGGGGACTGACTATAGGAGATGACAGATTGTGGTTCCTAGCTATTAGGAACTCACAATCTGCATCTCCTGTTCTCCCAAAACAGGGACGTGTGTGTTTACACACACACACACACATCCCTGTTCTGCCTCTCATGCCCGCGATTGCATCGTCATCGTGACCGCCAGTCAGGTGCATCAGCACCCCCTCAGTGCAGCAGACGTGCGGACACACCTGCTATCCCGCTTAAAAGGGACCCACGCACATATACAACAGTTCGCAGGATCGTGCCGACCTGCTGCAGTATAATGACAGCGGCTGGTTGGCAAGTTGTTAAGTTCCCCTTTTTTAGCAATGAGTTCTGTGAAAAGAACCCTATTATCAGAAAAGTTGACTTTTTTTTTCCACACAATCTAGCAACCTAATTTTTTTTGCCATTTGTGTCTCATTGGTGAGATCGCCCTTTACTTCCTGTCCCACAGCCAAAACAAAGTGAGAGAATCCCTGGTTGTCGCCAAAAGGATAGTGTCCACATTAACACATTTTTACTCCTGTTCTGGTGACAAACAAAATTTTAAACCCAAAAATGATAAGCAGGACTAATATACAAGGGGGGGGGGGGGTTCCTAATGGGGGAGCAGATGGCAACGAAAGCCTGGCAGTTGTTCTAATCCTCCTCCACTGTATCCAAAACTAAAAAAAAAAAAAGTTTTGTCTTTAGTTATACTTTAAAACCATACTTTTAATGTGGGAATTTCCACTCTGCCTTTAAGGGTAAGAAAAATGTCTGAAAATTCAATTATCTTCTGGAACATCATCATCTTGTTATTTAAATCATCTGAATCAAATTTCGTCCTCAGACAAAGTCTCTTTCAAAGAAACAAAGGCCGTTTTAAAAGAGCTATAAAAACTTCCTGGGGAGGATTGTGTTTTAGCAGAATAGTGTGACTGTCATCTGCCCCAGGTCCTAATGTTGCCTCATTTTGGCCCCCACCCCTACTTCTTTCCTTGATGCACCCCATCTCAGTAACCGAATGCAATGCCTGTGCTTCCTCATCTCACTGGTAAATACATTTGTGTATGCAAATCTTATATACATTGTTAACATTCTACAGCTTACCGATGAAATGTATAAACCTGTGAAATGTGCTTTCAGAATTAAATTGTCCCAACCCCAGGGCTGAAACGTCTATGACATGATGTTAACCACTTAAGGACCAAGCTTCTTTCTGAGATTTGGTGCTTACAAGTTGAAAACATTTTTTTTTTTGGCTAGAAAAAATTACTTAGAACCCCCCAAACATTATATAGTTTTTCTAGCACCCTAGGCACTACACACCCAGCCCACATCGCTGCTGCACCTGATCTCTCCCCTCTCACTGTATCGATCGATCAGTACAGGAGGGGAAAGATAAACCAGACATCTGGCGGTCAACTGTGCTGCAGGCGTCTTTTGGCTATGGCCCGTTCGACAACTGGTTAAACAGAGAAAATGTATAATTTTAAGAAAAAAATAAGGTAGTTTCAAAATTTATGGCAGCAATGTGTCTCAAGAACGTTGGGACAGGGCCATGTTTACCAAGGTGCAACATCCCCATCCTCGTTTAACAACAATCTGTTAATGTCTGAGAACTGAGGGGACTGCTTTCTCAGTTTTGGGAGAGGAATGTTGTAAAATTTTTGCCTGATAAAGGGTTATAGTCCAAGGTCGTCTTTGTCATGTTTTTAATTTAATTTTACAATGAGTTCAATATTTTCAATTGGTGAAAGATCTGGACTGCAGGCAGGTCAGTTAAGCACCTGGATTTCTCTACTACAAAGCCATGCTGTTGTGATAGATGCAGTAGGTAGTTTTGTCCTGCTTAAATGTGAAAAAAAGACGTCATCTGGATGGGAGCATATTCTGCTCTAAAACCTGGATATATCTTTTAGCATTGATGGTACCTTTCCACATCTGCAAGCTGCTCATCCCATATGCACTAATGCACCCCTATACAATCAGAGATGCAAGCTTTTGAACTGGGTGCTGATAACAAGCCAGAAACGTAATTTCTACTTTAGTCCAGAGGATGCGGCACCCATAGTTTCCAAAAAGAATGCCAAATTTCATTTCTTCTAACCACAGAACAGTTTTCCACTTTGCAAAGGACCATTTTACATGAGCTTTGCCCGAGAGAAGATAGTGACATTTCTGGATTGTGTTCAAATATGGCTTCTTCTTTGCATTATAGAGCTTTCAATTTGCATTTTTGGGTGGCACGATCACTGTCTTCAGACAGTGATCTTTAGAAGTATTCCTGAGCCCATGCAGTGACATCCATCACATAATCAATTGACTACAAGCAAGCTGATCAGTGTGCTTTGTAGTCCATGCACCCTTCTATCAGCTTTGTAATTGGAAGCCCATATAGAGGTACAAGTAGAAAGTAGGAGGGTGAGTGTGCAGGGGCCTAATGTTGCACCTGGCTCCTGTAGAAAAATATAATAAAGGCACATTTTTTTGCTGCAAAAATATGGGCATTTATTATATTTTGTAAAAGACAACTTATCCTTTAATCACAGTGCAGTTGTTTGTTTTTTAAAGTCTCCCAGCAGCTCACGCAGAGGCTGAGCCAGCTGCCAGTCCAGGCATCTGGATGGATACGACTTTAAAAATCAGGGTCTTTCTAGAGCCTTGACCTGCTGAGTGAGGACAACCAACAGTGGTCATACGAGTGCTGAATGAACTGCATGCCTGTGATCTGTAGAAGTAGAGACAAAAAAGCTTTTTCTATACCTCTCCTTGAAAGGGTTAAGTTAACCTTTTCCACCATGTTACATGTTCGACCTGTATTTCCATTTCAAACATTTTATTAAAGTTTAAATAGAAATATAATTAATTTGCGTATACATATACGGGGTTGTACAATACATTTTGAACACAAAATAACAGAAATATGGAGGTAGACAATATATTAACATTGTCATTATATATTCAAGTATCAGAATATCAAATAGAATGAGATATAAAGCAGAAACAGGAAAAGCGTACATTACTATGTTAGTATCTTGAAGATATAAAGCACAGACGAATCAGAAAATACAGGATAATTCAATCTGAGCCTCCTGATGTGAATGAAGCGATAAAACAACAACAACAAAAAAAAAAAGATGATAATAGAGACACCCATACAGAGTAGTCTCAAAAATATGGGTGGAGCACATAGCAAAAGTGTTCAGTAAATCAAAATAAAAGGTATGTAAAGATTTCAAAGGGAAAACGTAAATATGTGTAGGCAAGCGCTCAAACGGAGCAGTAAATGGAATATGTGGGGATCTAATCCCCATAGGTGATCTACGTCAAAGAATAGGAAAAATTAAAGTAGCCATAACAATTGTAAATACAAGGAACAATTATGTGCCTAATAAGTCTGTAAACCGTGACGAATTCCTAAAGTGAATCCAACAGGACCAGGTGGATCTATATTTCATCGGATTATCATTGGCTTGGTGAATCAAGTCCTCCATCTCAGAAATCCGCTGTACATGGTCAATCCAGTCATCGACCTGTATTTCCAGGCTCCATGCATATCGGCGAACATGGAACCAGCATAGCGGCTGCCTTCTGGTATAGGGGAGGAAGATCTCCCTTTCCTGTTAGAGCGTTGGAAAGTCTGTTCGTTTTTTTTGTTTGTTTGTTTTTAAAATAAAAAACATGTTATAATTACCTTCTTTGTGCAATGCTAGTACACACAGTTGCCCCAAAATTTCTTTTCTGGGGTCCACCGCCAGCGATCTTGGCTTGTCCTCTAGACTTCCAGGCTCCTCGTCCATCGTCGAACCCAAGCAACATGGCAGGTGCCATGGAGTAGATGGGAGGGAGATTAGCAAACCTTCTGTTAAAGAATTCTACATGTCACTTCTGGGTCATTAAGATTCCTGATGTCTCATTTAACCACTTGCTTACTGGGCACTTTAAAAAAATTCTACTGGTTACGTTTTGAGTTAACATCGCCTATGGAGATTTTCCAGACTAAAAGTTTGTTGCCATTTCACGAGCGGCCACAACTTTGAAGTGTGACATGTTGGGTATCAATTTACTCGGTGTAACCTTATCTTTCACAATATAAAAAAAATTAGGCTAACTTTACTTTTGTCTTATTTTGAATTTAAAAAAGTGATTTTTTTTTCCAAACAAAGTTTTTATTGCAACGGCCGCCATTTTATTCTCTAGGGTGCTAGAAAAACTATATAATGTTTGGGGGGTTCTAAGTAATTTTTCTAGCCAAAAAAAATAAAATTTTAACTTGTAAGCACCCAATCTCAGAAAGACGTTTGGTCCTTAAGTGGTTAACATCATGTCATAGACGTTTCAGCCCTGGGGTTGGGGCGATTTAATTCTGAAAGCACATTTCACAGGTTTATACATTTCACCGGTAAGCTGTAGAATGTTAACAATGTATATAAGATTTGCATACACAAATGTATTTACCAGTGAGATGAGGAAGCACAGGCATTGCATCCAGTCACTGAGATGGGGTGCATCAAGGAAAGAAGTAGGGGTGGGGGCCAAAATGAAGCAACATTAGGACCTGGGGCAGATGACAGTCATACTATTTCTGCTAAAACACAATCCTCCTCAGGAAATTTTTATAGCTCTTTTAAAACGGCCTTTGTTTCTTTGAAAGAGACTTTGTCTGAGGATGAAATTTGATTCAGATGATTTAAATAACAAGATGATGTTCCAGAAGATAATTGAATGTTCAGACATTTTTCTTACCCTTAAAGGCAGAGTGGAAATTCCCACATTTAGGCTGCATTCACACCTGAGCGTAGGTGGCAGCCGGCGTATTGCCGCGACACGACATTGGCGTATTGTTCCCGCGATTTGCGGCGACAAGTCGCTCCTTGTTTTCGCTGGGAGGGGTGATTTTAACCACTTCGGGTCCGCGCTATTGACAGAATACGTCAGCAGCGCGGACCTGAGGCACCAGGGTCACGTCTTTGGACGTGATTTACTTGCAATTCCCTGTGGCGCGCGGCGGGGAAAAACAGTCCCGACGCATCACCGAGGATTCGATGCGTGTACCCGGCGGCCGCGATGTCCGTCAGGTACACACGATCGTCGCTGACAGAGCAGGGACTTGGAGCTGTGTGTGCAAACACAGAGCTCCACGTCCTGTCAAGGAGAGGCGACAGATGCTGTTTCCCTTGTACATAGGGACACAGCATCGATCACCTCCCCCAGTCACCCCCCTCCCCCCACACAGTTAGAACACACCCAGGCAATACATTTAACCCCTTCCTCACCCTCTAGTGTTAACCCCTTCAATGCCAGTCACATTTATTCAGTAATTAGTGCATATTTATAGCACTGGTCGTGGTATAAATGTGAATGGCGCCAAAAATGTGTCAAAAGTGTCAGATGTGTCCGCCGCAATATCGCAGTCAAAAAAAAAAAAAAAAAAAAAAAAAAAAAAAAAAAATCGCAGATCGCCGCCATTACTAGTAAAAAAATAAAAAAAAAATCATAATTCTGTCCCCTATTTTGTAGGTGCTATAACTTTTGCGCAAAGCAGTCACTTATGTGATTTTTTTTTTTTTTTTTTTTACAAAAATACGTAGAAGAATACGTATCGGCCTTAACTGAGAAAAAAAAAAAAAAATTAAAAAAAAAAAATTAAAAAAAAAAATTGGGATATTTATTATAGCAACAAGTAAAAAATATATATATGTTTAAATTGTCGCCCTTTTTTTGTTTATAACGCAAAAAATAAAAACCGCACGGGCGATCAAATACCACCAAAAGAAAGCTCTATTTGTGGGAAAAAAAGGACGCCAATTTTGTTTGGGTGCCACGTCGCACGACCGCGCAATTGTCAGTTAAAGCGACGCAGTGCCGCAAGCTGAAATTTCGCCTGGGCACGGCGTTTGGCGTAGAGATGTGAACCATCTCCATAGCCGATAATGTTAATTCGCCCCTCCAGCGTATCTCAGGCTGCTACAGCGTCGGGCGACAAAACGCCTAGGTGTGAATGCAGCCTAAAAGTATGGTTTTAAAGTATAACTAAAGACAAAACTTTTGTTTTTTTTAGTTTTGGATACAGTGGAGGAGGATTAGAACAACTGCCAGGCTTTCGTTGCCATCTGCTCCCCCATTAGGAACACCCCCCCCCCCCTGTATATTAGTCCTGCTTATTTTTGGGTTTAAAATTTTTGGTTGTCACCAGAACAGGAGTAAAAATGTGTTATGTGGACACTATCCTTTTGGCGACAACCAGGGATTCTCTCACTTTCTGTTTTGGCTGTGGGACAGGAAGTAAAGGGCGATCTCACCAATGAGACACAAATGGCAAAAAAACATTAGGTTGCTACATTGTGTGAAAAAAAAAAAAAAAAGTCAACTTTTCTGATAATAGGGTTCTTTTCACAGAACCCATTGCTAAAAAAGGGGAACTTAACAACTTGCCGACCAGCCACTGTCATTATACTGCGGCAGGTCGGCACGATCCTGTGAACCGTTGTATCTGTGCGTCGGTCCCTTTTAAGCGGGATAGCAGGTGCGTCCGTATGTCCGCTGCACTGCGGGGGTGCCGATGCTCTTGACCAGCGGTCACGATGACGATGTGATCGCGGGCATGAGAGGCAGAACAGGGCTAGGGCTAGAATTATTGCTCTCGCTCTAAAGATCGCGGTGAAGCCTCACATGTGTGGTTTGAACACTGTTTTCATATGCTTATTTATTTTACCTTTTATTTTTAAATTTACATTTTTACTGTTCTTTAAAAAAAAATAAAAAAAATAATTGGGTCACTATTATTCTGCCATGGAGTCCATCAGGAAAAAATGACAGTATTTGATTTTTTTTTTTTTACACGTTTTCCCCTAAACTTTCTTTCATCACATACGGAACAAAAAGTCCCCTATGCAATGAATTTTTGGTGACAAGTTCTCTTAACCACTTGGCATCCGTGCTATAGCCGAATGACGGCTACAGAGCGAACCTGAATTGCCAGGAGGCCATCAATAGACATCCTCCCCTTTGCACACTCCCCGCTGGCCCCCTGCAGGGCACGCACTGTGATCACGGAGTCACAGATCCGAGTAAGGGGCCGGTCCCGGCCCCTTACCACGTGATCAGCTGTCAACCAACCAGCGTGAGGAAAAAAACAAGCTGATTACTGGCTTTTGTGTAAGAGACATCGGTCCCGAGTGGAAGAGGCACATCTGCCTCATCAGTCCCCCCTGCCAGTGCCCACCAGTGCAAAACAATGCCACCTATCAATGCCCTTCAGTGCCATGTAGCAGTGCTGCCCAGTCTCACCTATCAGTGCTGATCAGTGCCCATCATTGCCACCTATCAGTGCCAATTCTCAGTGCCCACCAGTACCACCTATTAATGCCCAACAAGTGTCAGAAAAAAGTTTAGTCTTTAAGCACTTCCCACCCGACCTATAGCAGAATGATGGTTCAGATATTCTGACTGGACATCATATGGGGGTACGCAGCACAGCAATTAGTGGTGCATCAGTCTGACATACCACAACACCGATCTCGGTAAAGAGCCGATGAAGGCTATTTACACTGTGATTGGACACGGCTGATCACGTAGTGAACAGGAAAATACGTTTATTGGCTTTTCCACACTCGTGTCTGACAGACAAGAGGACTACCGATCGGCTTCTCTGACAGGGGGATGGGGTTGGCACTGATTATCAGTGCAGCGCTCCCCATGGATGCCCGCCCAGGAAAACCAGGGATGCTGATCATGGATGGCCACCAGGTATGCCACCCTGGACCAACAGGGATGCCAGTCAGTGCCCAGGGATGCCCATCAGTGCCACCTATGAGTGCCAATCAGTGCTGCATATCAGTGCCACCTCATCAGTGCCCATCAGTGAAGGAGGAAAAAAAAACGTACTTTACAACATTTTATAACAAAGAATATTTTTTTTTTTTTTATATTTATTTTTTAATTTAGTACAAGGGAAAAAAAAAAAAAAACACAAAAAACGCAGAGGTGATCCAATACCACCAAAAGAAAGCTATATTTGTGGGAACAAAATGACGATTTTTTTTTTTGGTGCAGTGTAGAATGACCGCGCGAATGCCATTTAAAAAGCGACAGCGCTGAAAGCTGAAAAAGTGCCTGGTATTGTAGTGCTTAAAGTGGTTGTAAACTTAATGGTGACCTTTACCTATAGGCAAGTCTAAAATAAGGCTTACCTATAGATAGTGGAAATATCTCCTAAATGTGTGCCGTTTAGGAGATATTTGCTTTACACTGCGCCAATGTCAGACGTATGCGCAGTAAAGAAACGGCCCACTGTGCCGTTTCTTCACTCACAAGTGCCGTGACTGTCGGCTCCCGCATGGGAGTGAAGTCATGCGGCTGCAGCCCATAGGGCCAGAGTCCGTGGCACCGGACGGAAAACGGGCGAAGATGGATGCAGCCACCAGCGGGGACATCGTGGCCTTCATTTGCAGGTAAGTGCCACATAATAAGCTAGTATGCACCATGCTTTAACTTTGCAGGGGAACAAAGAGGAAGTAAAACCCATCAGGGTTTACTCCCTCTTTAAGTGGTTAAACTTCCCTCATTTACAGACTTAAGTTCACTCATTTGATCTAAAGAACAAAAAACATTGCAAAGTTTATAGTTGGCTTAGCAGCCGAGAAATGTTGAGCAGACCTCCCCCTTTTTTTTTTTTTTACAGTGTCAGCTTGAGCAGAAAACTCTGCATAGAATTTAGGAAAATGCTTGATGGGGAGAATTGTGGTCTCGATAATCGTGCAGCTCTACCCCAAAGTGTACCAAGAAAATATCCCCCACACCATTACACCACCAGCCTGAACCGTTGCACATAAAATGTGTGGTGATGACAGGGGTACTCCACAGTAAATCACACATGGCACAAATGGGGGAAGCAGTACCTACAGGATTTGGAAGTGACATTTTTCCAGTGAGCAAGGTCCAGGGGGAGCCCACAGCTCCTGGTGTCGACACAGCAAGAACTTGCGCCCCCTGACAGCATGCATAGAGCACAGTTGCTGCAGGAATTCAAGCATCAATATTATATAAACATCCAGTTTCCTTTTCTCCATGCCATCTTGTGGACTTTTAAGAATTGATGCCGTTATTATAAGAAGTCTTTTTTTTTTTTTTTTAACCATGCATTTGTAAAAAATAATTTTATACTTAAATTGTTTAGATACAGGAGGTTTTGCGGTATATGCTGTAACTTCACTCAAATGGATTTTAATGCATGTAAGCTTTCTTACCTTATCTGGGAGGTCAGCAATATCAATGAATATACGTTTTCACAATAAATAAATAAAATGGCGATGTCTTATTATACTTTAGCATTGATGAAAGGTGTCCAATCCCCTGGGATACTACACTAGAAAAGACTGCTGAGCAGAGGTGGCGCTATATAGAGGCTGGCATAATTATATATTAATTACACACCCCTGTTTTGTTAATTATTTTATATCTTTTAATGTGACAACACTGAAGAAATGACACTTTGCTACATGTAAAGTAGTGAGTGTACAGCTTGTATAACAGTGTAAATTTGCTGTCCGTTCAAAATAACACAATACACAGCCATTAATGTCTAAACCTCTGGCAACAAAAGTGAGTACACCCCTAAGTGAAAATGTCCAAATTGCGACAAAGTGTCAATATTTTGTGTGGCCACAATTATTTTCCAGCACTGCCTTAACTCTCTTGGGCATGGAGTTCACCAGAGCTTCACAGGTTGCCACTGGAGTCCTCTTCCACTCCTCCATGGTGACATAGGGAGCTAGTGGATGTTAGAGTCCTTCTCCACATTCCATTTGAGGATGCCCCACAGATGCTCTATATGGTTAAGGTCTGGAGACATGCTTGGCCAATCCATCACCTTTACCCTCAGCTTCTTTAGCAAGGCAGTGGTCATCTTGGAGGCGTGTTTTGGGTTATATTGGAATACTGCCCTGCGGACCTGTCCCCAGGGGGGGGGGCAGGGTCATCATGCTCTGCTTCAGTATATCACAATACACGTTGGCATTCATGGTTCCCTCAATGAACTGTAGTTGCCAAGTGCCAGCAGCACTCATGCAGCCCCAGACCATGACACTTCCACCACCATGCTTGACTGTAAGACACGCTTGCCTTTGTACTTCTCACCTGGTTGCCGCCACACACGCTTGACACCATCGGACCCAAAATGAGTATCTTGGCATCATCAGACCACAGGACATAGTTCCAGTAACCCATGTTCTTAGTCTGCTTGTCTCAGCAAACTGTTTGAGGGCTTTCTTGTGCATCATGCCTTCTGGGACGACAGCCATGCAGATCAATTTAATGCAGTGTGTGGCATATGATCTGAGCACTGACAGACTGACACCCCCCCCCCCCCCCCCCTTCAACCTCTGCAGCAATGCTAGCAGCAGTCATATCTTTTTCCCAAAAACAACCTCTAGATCAGTGGTTCTCAACCTGGGGTCGGGACCCCCTTGGGGATCAAATGACAATTTGCCAGGGGTCACCGAATCCTGGCTGTTCCTAAAGCCCGCGCTGCTCTCCCAGCCTTTTCAGTCTCTTTGCAGCCGCCCATTCTGTTCAAAGCATGGTTGGGGGGCAGAGACTAGAGGTTAGCTGACTGGTGAGGAATGTGAAGTGGGAGGGGCTGGAGGAGACCCCATCTCCTGATTTCGACATAGGTGTCACTGCTACGAGACACTTGAACCCGAAGACACAGTGAGTAACACTTAATACAGCTCTTAAAAGTCCCTACGACGGTTCTCAGATCAGCAGATGACCTTGATCAAGAACACCTAAGTTGGCTGATCAGAACTCCCCACAGCACTGCCACTGATCCCAACTCCCCACCAAGGAGTAAGAGAAGGAGTAATAATAGAGAATGCATGGAAGGAAAAGGAAAAGGAAAAGAGGGGGAAGAACAAAGAAAAGGGGAGAGAAAGAACAAGAAAGATGGCAAAAAAAAAGAAAGAAATTAGGATAGAGAGAGATAAAAGTAGAAGAACAAAGAAAGAGTGGTAAATCCTAAAATGTACCATAAGGGGATTTAATGCTGTACGGGTGGAAGGGAGCACCAAATGTCTGTGGGTTAGGGGTGCAAATTACTTGTCTTGCCTTGGGTGCCGACAACCCACGCTACAATTTTTTTTTTTACTGTTGGGGGTCCCCAAAACCTGGGAAATTTTATTAAGGGGTCACGGCACTAGAAGGTTGAGAACCACTGCTCTAGATAGGACACTGAGCATGGGCACTCAACTTCCTTGGTCCACCATGGCGAGGCCTGTTCCGAGTGGAACCCATCTTGGCCACCTTTAAGGTCTTGGCCACCGTGCTGCCGCTCAGTTTCAGGGTCTTGCCAATTTTCTTATAATGCAGACCATCTTTATGTAGAGCAACAATTCTGTTTTTCAGATCCTTTAGAGTTCTTTGCCATGAGGTGTCATGTTGAACTTCCAGTGACCAGTATAAGCGAGCGAGAGTGATAACACCAAACACACCTGAGACCTTGCAACACAGAGTCACATGACACCAGGGATGGAATATGTCTAATTGGGCCCAATTTGGACATTTTCACTATGAGGTGTACTCACAATTCTTGCCAACGGTTTAGACATTAATGGCGGTGTGTTGAGTTATTTTGAGGGGATGGCACATTTTCACTGTTACACTCATTACTTTACATTGTAGCAAAGTGTAATTTCTTTAGTGTTCTCACTTCTCACAAAAACTCACTTTTTTGAGATGCTAACACACACACTTTTTTTTTTTTTACATACACATATGTGTCTAGTGTCCACTGCCAAGAATTCTAGAAAGTGCTTTTTGGCAAATCTCAAAGCCAAAAATTAAAATGAACACATCACATGAGAGCAGAATTTTTTTTTTTTTTTACTAAACAAGTAAAAGTACAAACTTTGCATCAGCTCCAGAACATATCCAGTGTTCAGCTGCTAAAACATTTATGACCACAGACACAGGAGATGGCAATTTTCAGCAGCCTGACAGGATCCTCTGTGAAGGTCTGCTGTAGCAATTGTGACAGTCTGTCTTCTGTAGTGAAAATTACTATTTTTTTTCCTGCAAAAATTTAAGTAAGGAACACTTGTGCCACATTTTATTATAGAAACCTCATTGTGAAATGATGAAGTCATTTCATATAAATGTCTGCAATCTGCAATGATTGACCTTGATGCTTTCCACCACATTGTTCTATAACTAGACAGCCACCTAGTGGACATTTACTGGAACTTGATGCCTTGTGCCAATGGCAAATTCTTGCTGTAGTTGATGGTGCTGAAATGATAAAATACATGATTACTTAATGAGACACTTCGTAAAAAGGACTCCATTATGGTATGGTGTATTACAGAATAACGTAGGTCAGCATTTCCACTGCTTATGATTATAATCCGGATAGTTTTAAAAGCAAAGTTACAAAATGGGCCCATTAAAATAAAAATTATTGCAACATACTACAGCCCTTTTTGCGCTGTTTTTTTGAGGTAATTTGGGAGCTCTTCAAGCAAAACTGTCTGCACTGGGTTTTCTATTTGCAGTTGGTTTTGCACAGAGTGGCCCAGATCCTCCTCTCTTTAGGTGCCTCAGTGGCGCTCCTGG
This sequence comes from Rana kukunoris, assembly GCA_029574335.1. NCBI lineage: Eukaryota > Metazoa > Chordata > Amphibia > Anura > Ranidae > Rana > Rana kukunoris. Next base: position 165,077,725 of record CM056049.1, read on the forward strand.
CTTCTCAGGGCACCCGTGAGGGCACACTCCTGCTGCCTCCATTGACAGAACGGGACTCTGCCCCGACCCCTGGCTCTCACGTCATTGGATTTGATTGGTGGGAGCCAATGGCTGCCCTGCTATCAATTTATCCAATCAGGACCCGAGACACCGGCTAAAGCTGCTGTGCTCGTCCCGTGGTTTGAAAGATCAGGTTCAGGTAAATAAAAAAGAAAAGGGGGCTCTGGAGGGCTGTTGCATTACAAGAGGTTTTTCACCTCGAAGCACAGAATGCATTCCTTCTGAATGTTTGTAGTTCTGTGGAGTCAGTTTTGTCAGGTGCTTACCCTCTAACCAGATACATGCGTTTGTACAGGTTTATTAGAGCGAGAGTGAGTTTTTCCATTACCCTCTATAAAGTGTTAGTTCCCGTTTTTTACTGTGGCTTCTATCCACCCCTCCATATCTGCTCTCTGTAGTAGAGTGAACGCTCTTCTGAAAAGGTTTTATTTATTCATCCAGTACTAATGAAACAGAATAGTGGATAGGTAAAGAGCTTAGACACTACAATAAGCTATATGTATTCAATAAATGACAGTTTTTTGTTCTATGCTTAATAAAGACTCTGAAATGTAGTGCAAATAAAATACATGATCACAGATTCTTGCCTGTTTACTTACCATGTTGACCTTCTCATATAATGTTTCCAGGAATCACTTCCAGACTCTCTTCCACCACCTGTATGTTTTTCACCACCTTTTTATATGAAGAAAAAAAAAAAAAAAAAAACACAACCCACCGCATATTAGCAAAGAATAACCAACAACTAAACAGAACATCTTGGCTAAAAGAAAACAAACTGTACAGTCATTACTATGAGCTCAGTTCACACAGGATGCCGATGCAGCTCCCAGCAGAGGTCCTATGTGTCCTGGTTCACCGTTTCAGGTCCGATTTCAGCCCAAATTTACCCCCTCTTCATGACCAGGCCATTTTTGGCAAAATGGCACTTTGTTTTACCAATGATCAGCAAGTACCGGCGGACATCCAATGCCCTGCACCCGCAGATCAGATTCTGCTGTGACCACACACACACACACTCTTTTTCAAACAAGGATTGCTGCAGTTAAAATGTATTCAGAGTCCAAAATAGACAAAAGTTCCATGTTATATTCCAAATCGCTAGCCTTCGGGCAAAGTACAGAATGCCCTTCCTAGGACATTTACGTTTCATAAGTTATAAAGTGTGTGCGCTTGTGCAAAACATGTATAAATCATTAAAAAAAAATAAAAAACACACAACGTTTACATACCCTGGCAGGATTTATGATTTATTGGCCGTTTTGCAGTGAATATGAATGATAAAAAAAAAAAAAAAATTCACTCATGGTTAGCATTTGGCTGAAGCCATTTATTATCAATCAACAGCGTTTCTTTAAATCATAATCACAACCAGAAACTATCCAAATGACCCTGATCAAAAGTTTACATACCTTGGTGATTGTGGCCACAAAGGAGTTTAAAATGGCTATTAAAAAAGGGTAACCAGCCTCACCTGTGATCTGTTTGCTTGTAGAGTGTGTGTGTGTGTGTGTGTGTGTGTGTGTGTGTGTGTGTGTGTGTGTGTGTGTGTAAAAAGGGTCAATGAGTTTCTGGACTCCTGACATCTTTCATCCAGTGCTGCATGAACGTTTCTGGAGTCTGAGCCATGGGGAAAGTGAAAGAATTGTCAAACAAACTGCAGGAAAAATTTAGTTGAACTGTAAAAACAGGAAAGGGATATAAAAAAGATATCCAAAAGGAATTGAGAATGCCAATCAGCAACGTTCAAACTAATCAAGAAGTGGAAAATGAGGGGTTCTGTTGAAACCAACTCACGGTCAGGTAGACCAACTAAAATTTCAGCCACAACTGCCGGAAAAATTGTTCAGAATGCAAAAAAAAAACACACAAATAACTTCAGGTGAAATACTGGACTCTCTGAAACCATGTGGTGTGGCTGTTTCAAGATGTACTATAAGGAGGCACTTGAAAAAAGATGGTCTGCATGGTCGAGTCACCAAAAGAAAGCCATTACTACGCAAAAAAATTCTGCTTACAATACACCAAACAGCACAGACAAGCCTCAAACCTTCTGGCATAAATGTAATTTGGAGTGACGAGACCAAAATTGAGCTTTTGGCCAAAACAGTACATTTGGAGAGAAGTCAACAAGGCCTATGATGAAAGGTACACCATTCCTACTGTGAAACACAGAGGAGGGTCGCTGATGTTTTGGGGATGTGTGAGCTACAAAGCCACGGGAAATTTGGTAAAAATTGACGGCACGATAAATGCAGTATGTTATCAAAAAATACTGAAGGAACATTTGCATTTATCAGCCAGGTGCTGCGCATGGGACGTTCTTGGACATTCCAACATGACAATGATCCAAAACACAAGGCCAAGTCAACTCGTCATTGGCTTCAGCAGGATAAAGTGAAGGTTCTGGAGTGGCCATCTCAGTCTCCTGACCACAATATCATTGAGCCACTCTTGGGAGATCTCATGACAGGACCAAGAACTTACAGGAAATGGAGGCTTTTGCCAAGAGAAATGGGCAGCTTTACCATCTGAGAAGATGAAGAGCCTCATTCACAAATACCACAAAAGACTTCAAGCTGTAATTGATGTTAAAGGGGGCAATACACAGTATTAAGAACTGGGGTATGTAAACTTTTGATCAGGGTAATTTTGTTGCGATTATGGATTTAAAAAAAGCACAAAAACAGTTGATTTATAATAAATGGCTTTAGCCAAACACTAACCATGAGTGAAAAATGTTTGTGTTATTCATATTCTCTGAAAAATGGCCAAGAAATCAAATTGTCTGTGTAAACTTACACACACACACGAATGTGTGCTGTGAAAAAGTATTTTCCACTTATTATCCACCTACAGAGGGCTGAATTCAAAGACACCCTGAAAATCAAAGTGAAAAAATTATGCAGCAAGCTAGTCCATTTTGCTGAAATTTCAATACAACAACTCAAAATGGTCTTCAGTAGTTTGTATGGCCCCCAAGTGGTTGTACAGTATATGCATGCCTGACAACATCAGGGCATGCTTCTAATGAGACAGATGGTGTCCTGGGGTATTTCCTCCCAGAACTGGACCAGAGCATCACTGAGCTCCTGAACAGACCGAGGTGCAACCTCTCACCGGGTGGACTGAAACATTGTCCCAGAGGTACAGAGGTGAGCGTTGGGGCCATTCACTGGTATCAATTTCTTCATCCATCAGAAACTGGCTGCATGCCCTCACCACATAAGGCCAGACATTGTCGTGCATCAGGAGGAACCCAGGACCCACTGCACCAGCATAAGGTCTGACAAAGTGTCCAAGGATTTCATCCCGATACCCAATGGCAGTCAGGGTGCCATTGTATAGCCTGTACGTCCCTCCATGAATATGCCTCCTCAGACCATTACTGACCCACTACCAAACCGGTCAGGCTAAACGATGTTACAGGTGGTATAAAGTTCTGAGGCTTCTCCAGACTCTTTCACATCTGTTGCATATGCTCAGGGCGAACCTGCTCTCTGTGAAAAGCATGGGGCACCAGTGGCGGACCTGACAATCCTGGTGTTCAATGGAAAATGCCAATCGAGCTCCACAGTGTCCGGCAGTGAGCACAGAGCACACTAGAGGATGTCGGGCCCTCAGACCACCACCATGAAGTCTGACCAAACAATCAGAAACAGAGACATTCACAGCAGTGGCCTGCTGGAGGTCATTTTGTAGGGCGCTGGCAGTGCTCACCCTGTTCCTCCTCGCACAAAGGAGCAGATACCGGTCCCGATGATGGGTTAAGGACCTTCTACGGCTCTGTCCAGCTCTCCTAAAAGTAACTGCCTGTCTCCTGGAATCTCCTCCATGCTCTTGAGACTGTTTTGGGAGACACAGGAAACCTGGCAATGACACATATTGATGTGCCATCCTGGAGGGGTTGGACTGCTGTGCAACCTTTATAGGGTCCAAGTATCACCTCATGCTACCAGTAGTGACACTGACCCTAGCCAAATGCAAAACTAATAAAAAAAAAAAAACTGTCAGAAAAGAGGAGTAGGAAAAAAAAAATGTCAGACAAATCCACCTGAAAAACCATTCCCGTTTTGGAGGTTGTCTCATTGTTGCCCATCTAGTGCACCTATTGTTAATTTTAATTAACAGCAAAGCAGCTGAAACAACCCCCTCTGTATACACCCCTCCCCCTTTGCTACTTAACTGACCAGATCAATATCCCAGGAGTTCTGATACAAAAAGTGTTCCTTAAATTTTTTTGAGAGACAGAGAGACAGAGAGAAAGAGAGACAGAGAGAACAGAGAGACAGAGAGACAGAGAGACAGACAGACAGACAGACAGACAGACAGACAGACAGACAGAGAGACAGAGAGACAGAGAGAGAGACAGAGAGACAGACAGAGAGACAGAGAGACAGACAGAGAGACAGAGAGACAGACAGAGAGACAGAGACAGAACAGCCGCCCTGTAGTGAAACTTATAGGGGGGTCTTTAAGTGGTTAAAAGAAAAAAAAATAAAGACAAAGTAGCATACAGCTCATACATTTAGGATTGTTTCAATTTGAGTGTTAATGGATTCCAATAATAATTTTGACCACTGGAATGCATGCCTGACCAAATGCTAGATACGTCTAGTGTTTTGGCTCTTTTAGGCACAACCAGAATTTTTCCTGCTCTTTAAGGCCCCATGCACACGGAACGCCAGTGCAAACTGCGCTGAACACACGTTTTTAAAGGCAAAAACCGGCGTTTAGAAACGCCCGTTTTGCCTCGAATTTCACGGCGTTTTGCCGCGTTTGCGTTTAAGCTCCCTAAGCTCAAAAAAACGTATTTAACCATTTCAGCCATTTTGTGAGACCAGAGTGAATAGCAGCTGAGAGAGCAGCAGTGTACTTTTATTTAGTGTGTCACTTGCCCCATCACCTGCCACAAGCTGCGGAACGTCACCTGGCCTCGTCACCTGCCACAAGTTGAATTGTCCGCTTGCCATGCCACCTGCCACAAGTTGTGGATTGTCCACTGGCCACGCCACCTGCCACAAGTTGTGGATTGTCCACTGGCCACGTCACCTGGCCACAAGTTGTGGATTGTCCACTGGCCACGTCACAGGCCACAAGTTGTGGATTGTCCACTGGCCACGTCACAGGCCACAAGTTGTGGATTGTCCACTGGCCACGTCACAGGCCACAAGTTGTGGATTGTCCACTGGCCACAAGTTGTGGATTGTCCACTGGCCACGTCACAGGCCACAAGTTGTGGATTGTCCACTGGCCACGTCACAGGCCACAAGTTGTGGATTGTCCACTGGCCACGTCACAGGCCACAAGTTGTGGATTGTCCACTGGCCACGTCACAGGCCACAGTTGTGGAGTCACAGGCCACAAGTTGTGGATTGTCCACTGGCCACGTCACAGGCCACAAGTTGTGGATTGTCCACTGGCCACGTCACAGGCCACAAGTTGTGGATTGTCCACTGGCCACGTCACAGGCCACAAGTTGTGGATTGTCCACAATGCAAGCAATTACATTTTTTAAATGTTTTTTTAATGGTTTTTCATAATTTGCCATAATTAGAGATTTTTATTGTAAAAAAAAAAAATAGGTCACCTTTAAAAACGCCTATAAACGAAATTGCGGCAAAACGCTGGTACCGCGTTGTGTCTGAACCCATTTTTTTGCTTCTGGAAAAACGGGGGCAGTTGAAAAGTGTCCAACTGCCTCTGAACACGTGTTTACCAGCGTCTTGTGTGCATGGGGCACAACTCAAACTTGCCTTTGGTGGGTTTTTTTCAGCCTATAAATGCTTTTCTAATATGCCTGTGAACACCTTTGCATGCATGGACATATAGGAGGTGTGTTTTTTTCAGTTTGTAAAACTTCTTCAAACAGCAATATGTGTGTGTGTGTGTGTGTGTGTGTGTGTGTGTGTGTGTGTGTGTGTGTGTGTGTGTGTGTGTGTGTACACAGTTCTGACAGGCATAAGATGTAGTTAAAATGTAGAATGTACTAAAAAGCAGGAATGTTTTTTACAACCCAAAAGGGCCAAGTTCTTAAAGAATATGGAAGGTATAATACTACAATTCCATGACCTTTTGTCTACTTTTGGTTTAGAGCCATACAAGATATATACATATTCTAACCGGTCTTGTTACTCACCAAAAGCTCCACCAATTTCGGCTCCACTGGTTGGAATATTGACATTTACTATACCACAGTCTGATCCCTTTGGCCTAGGAAGAAAATTAATCACTTGGTAACCAGATCCAATTCAACCTTAAATCACATGCTTGTAAGTTTTCAAAAATCTTCTGAACGTAAGTTAATTCGGTTACAACTAAGGCCCCTTTCACATTGAGGCGTGGAGCCGCGGTGACGGTATAGCCGCGCTATTTGTAGCGCCGCTATACCGTCGTGTTTACCGCGATATTCGGGCGCTAGCGGTGAGGTTTTAACCCCCGCTAGCGGCCGAAAAAGGGTTAATACCGCCCGCGTTGCGGGCGGTATTACCGCGCTTTCCCATTGATTCCAATGGGAAGGCGCGCTATAGGAGCGGTGAACACACCGCTCCTATACCGCGGTAAAGATGCGGCTAGCAGGACTTTGAGCGTTCCTGCTAGCGCACCGCTTCAGTGTGAAAGCCTTCGGGCTTTCACATTGAACACTACAGGGCATGATTTTTCATGCGGTATAGCAGCGCTATTTTTAGCGCTGTACCGCATGAAAAACGCCTCAATGTGAAAGGGGCCTTAGTTGAAATTTGCAGGGGTGCCCCGTAAATTAAAAAAATGCATTTAGACAGAATAAGCACTCCCAAGTATGACCCCATTTGTGACATTTGTACAACAGTAACTTTTTCTAGAAAACATTTACCCAAGCCAGCGGAAAATCCTTCCCAAGTCCTTTGTAAAGATGCTGCTTGACAGACCTTGCTTAACCTCATTATTCCATGCAAAAGCCTCTTCTTCAGTCTAGGGAGAAAAAGGGTAAGTGAATGCAAGAGAAGAAACGTTATACCAAAAATCTCAAACTTTTTACTGGTGTGAGAACGTCGATTTTGACTGCTCTAAAAGCAAAATCTGCTTGCTGCACGTTATTGCCATTTGCCTGCCAAAGCCAATTTAACATTTATGAACCAACGCTGCTCTATATCTTTTCGCAGCTCAGTAGTTCACTAGCCTCAAATCTTCCACATAGTGTAATAAAAAAAGGTTTGAAGCACAAGACTACTACAATTAGCCAGCAGGATCTGGCATTTTGAAGTTAGTTATGCTTGTACTTCTGCCCCTCTAGCCGATCTGCCTACATTAATAAGCTTATAAACCTAAACCTTTTATTTGATTATCCGCATGAGTGAGTTAATGCCGCTACATAAATCCCTCCCACCCTTTCTCCACAATCACATCCCTTTATAGCCATGATCCACACAGGATGGAAGCTCCACCTGTTATTTTTAATAAGACTAAATCACGGCAGCATAGACACCCCAAATTAATGGCCATCCAGCAAATTGGATTGCATTCTGAATGATGCAACAGAAGGCCAACGTCCAAATCAAAGCAGCTTTACTAAACTTCTAGTGGCACTTGCTGTACAATTTGGTTGTCGGATTTGTTTTATGCCGCCATGCATCTTTGTATGAATCCAGACAGCTCCTTTATTATTAAAAGTCAAATCACAGGATCAGTTCTAAAAGCTCCCATATAATGAATTATAGGTCAGCCTGTTGGACTGTGCATGCTGCATGCCCAGATGAGTATAGCCAATAGTCATGTGTACATGTCTGGCATACAGTATGTCCCTTAGACTGGTTGTTAGGCAGGAGGGTACCCAATGCCCAGATTAATGTCAAACTGCATATACAAACCAAAATAGTCTCTTAGATAACTGAGCAGCTCAGTTCTTACAAGCTATGACTAAATATCGGTTATCGATGTGAAACGCGTCAGCTTTTGTTACCCCACTGTTTGCGGTTTTAGTTTTCTTGACTGGAATAAACAGGCACTATTTTTAAGTCTTTTCATCCATTGGAGTGCGGCTGTCCATTTTTTTTTCCTTATACAGCTCAGTTCTTACAAGTCTGCAGCTGGTATCTCATTCACAATAATAACCAGTTTATTTATATTGAAAACGACCTAAATGCCAGACACAAGACATTGGGACCTTTCATCTCCAGGCAGACCAGCTAAAGAAGAACCACACTGTATTCTGAGGTTTACTTTAGACCCCCTTATTACAATACAGTCACTCACTTTTGCATTTGTGCAGTTTTTAAAAATGGGAACACAGCATTAAAAATAAAATAAATTCTCAGCTTCGATCAATGAAATCAACGAAATATCCCAGCAATAATAGTAAACATAATGACATGGTTACTGCCTGTATTATAGGGAAAGTGTGCAGTCCGTGTGTGATGGTTATTCTTTAATATATTTCCCAGTCCAGCTGGGCAATTACTAAATACATGTGAATGCTGCAAGTTAAAGCGGAGGTTCACCCTAAATATAAGCCCTCCCATGTGATCCAGCATACTGGCGTCAGCATGCTGTTTTTTTTTTTTTTTAAATCCATCACTTACTGCATTACGGCGAATTTTAATCTCTTTCCCCCGCGGTGGACGGCTCTAGTATAGCGCGTCACATTTTACGAAAATACCCGATAAGGACTCGGGTAATCTCGGCGAAAATGCGGCGCCTGCACACAGACCTTAGGAGCTGACTGCGCAGGCGCCTTATTTCTCAGAGTCCTATTTCGGCGTTTTTCGGAGGGCGTGACGCGCCATAGCCGTAGGACTCCACGGAGGGAAAAAGATTAAAATTCGGCGTAATACAGTAAGTGATGGATTTAAAAAAAAAAAAAAAACACAGCATACTGGCGCTGACGCCAGTATGCTGGATCACATGGGAGGGCTTATATTTAGGGTGAACCACCTCTTTAATTCACCAGCTTAAAGGATAGTTACAGGATATCCAAAGGGGATCACACAACTCATGATATCTGATGGCAATACATGGGCATATGTATATTCATAGTTCTTTCTGGCATAGTTAGCAAAAACTCCTGCATAAAAACTTGCACCTAAAGTACTTGCATTCAGACACATACAGTGATTAGACGTGAATAATTCTAAAGGCATATATGCTTACACTTTTTTTTTTTTTTTTTATTTTATTCTTTATACTGCGATGATTCTAAAACAAGAGCAGTGCATATGTCATTATCAAGACATAATCCAAAGCTACAGTTAAGACAACACGATTTAGACCTGCATGATTCTGGGAAAAATGAGAATCACAAATTCTTTTGCATAAAATTAAGATCACAATTCTCTCACGATTCTCGATTTTTTTTACAGATTTACAACCTCTGAACATGTCTCAGTAAGGGACAGTGGTTGGTATTTTAAGTCCTCCGTTAATATCCTGTCTGCAAGGTCTGGGTAGCTGACTCAGACTGTGTTGTGGTAATATTCATAATATATTATAAGGGACAGTGGTTGCCGGTATTTTAAGTCCACTCCTCACATGTCCCCCTTTAATAGCCTGACTGTCATCTGCAAGGTCTGGACCCCAGACCTTGCAGATGACAGTCAAATAGGCTATTAAAGGGGGGCATAGTGCATCCTGGGATGGGAAGAATGCTCTGAAGTGCATCCTGGGATGGGAGGAATGCTCTGAAGTGCATCCTGGGATGGGAGGAATGCTCTGAAGTGCATCCTGGGATGGGAGGAATGCTCTGAAGTGCATCCTGGGATGGGAGGAATGCTCTGCAGTATTGGTTAAATGCTCTGCAGGGCTTCCTTACGTGGATGGATTGCTTGGTATTGTATTTGTATGTGAAATATGGAATGCCCTGTAGTTGGCTCCCACTGCTGCCAAAAGCCAAATGAGGAATGCGAGTCCTCTTATGGACATCACTGGTTCAAGAGGGGGCTGCTGCACACAGGTTTTTTACCTTTATACATGGCATGCATGAAGGTAAAGAAGCTTGTGCCTTTATAACCACCTTAAAGGGATTGTAAAGGTACAATTCTTTTTTCCTAATGCACCATTTAATGGTTAAGTAATAAACATATGGATGTTTTTGCCTACGTGATTTGTTTGGTCCCACCACACACACCTCATTCAAAGTCCTAAACTTCCCCCCTCTTGTTGCATACTGCACAGGGATGGGAGGCGCAAACTTTCCCTTGCGTCTCACTCAAAGTTCCAAATGTTCGGCTAATAAGGGAGAATCAGTGTGCAGAGCCATCGAATGAGCAGGTGTTTTATCCCCTCATGCACAGACCACATGATTAATGTAGTGGTAATGATCATGTAACAAAGTTCCAATAGGAGTCTAAAGCTCCTTACGTGGAGTTCAGCTTTAAGTAGACGTCTGCTTCAATAAAAGCTATAGAGTAAAATATATTAAATATTACCTTGAATTTTAGAACGTAAAGTATCGGAGCAAATGTTTCCTTGTGAACAATTGGGGAGTCATGAGCAAGGCCCGTCATGATGGTTGGTTCAACGAAATTTCCTGATCGATCAATTACCTTTGTCAGATATTACAGAAAAAATGAAATAAAAAAAAAAAGATAATGCAGCAGTTCTCTTATCCCTCCATCACCAATACACATCTCTTCAACATACCTTGCCACCACACACAACGGTGCCACCTTCACATTTTGCTTGCTCGATGGCGGAAAGGTACATTTCCACAGCCTGCTTAGTGTGTAGAGGTCCACATAATGTGTCAGCTGAAAAGACAGACATGGTTTAAAATACTCAGAAAAGGCAATGAAGAGCTGACATATAAAGACCCACAATGAATTGGAGATATTTCATATGGTAACCCATAAAAAATAAAGCACATTTACATTAGGCAGTCTAGCGTCCAAGCAGCTTTTAACTACAAACCAAAGCGAGGGAAATTTCTGTCTTATCCAGTGGAGTTTGTTACAATTGTCCGACTTCCCCTCACTTTCTTTGCTGGACATTAGGACAGTCTCCCCAATGAAGACACAACAGCAATAAAAACGCAACATAAGTTATTACCATTTCTCACTCTACCAAAAAATAAAATGTGTTTTTACACGCACTTTTAAAGTAACAATTGTAAAAATGGTATGGCCAGCATAACAACCCCTCAAAAATCTCTCCTTTACATATACGTAAAAGGAAGACAAACATTTTCTGAGCCATCAGAAAATAGGGACAGAGAGCTAAAATTACACTGCAGAGCTCATTGAGGAGGGCTCTGACAGCTGATTGGAGGTAAGGGACACCCCCCCCCCCCTTCACAAAGAACACAGCTGAGGCCGTCAATCACAGACTCTGTGCTGGAGCTCCCTCCACTGTAACCCTCTCTTGGGGGGGGGGGGGGGGGGGTCAGGAAACTGGTCAGAAGTGATTCAGAGGAGCCAAGAGAAATTAAACTTAGTGCTCTTGATTGACACAAGCACACACTACAGAGGGATATGCTTTGTTCATATTTCATGTCTGAAATTCTTATTAACTACAGGGAGTGCAGAATTATTAGGCAAATGAGTATTTTGACCACATCCTCTTTATGCATGTTGTCTTACTCCAAGCTGTATAGGCTCGAAAGCCTACTACCAATTAAGCATATTAGGTGATGTGCATCTCTGTAATGAGAAGGGGTGTGGTCTAATGACATCAACACCCTATATCAGGTGTGCATAATTATTGGTCAACTTCCTTTCCTTTGGCAAAATGGGTCAAAAGAAGGACTTGACAGGCTCAGAGAAGACAAAAATAGTGAGATATCTTGCAGAGGGATGCAGCACTCTTAAAATTGCAAAGCTTCTGAAGCGTGATCATCGAACAATCAAGCGCTTCATTCAAAATAGTCAACAGGGTCGCAAGAAGCGTGTGGAAAAACCAAGGCGCAAAATAACTGCACATGAACTGAGAAAAGTCAAGCGTGCAGCTGCCAAGATGCCACTTGCCACCAGTTTGGCCATATTTCAGAGCTGCAACATCACTGGAGTGCCCAAAAGCACAAGGTGTGCAATACTCAGAGACATGGCCAAGGTAAGAAAGGCTGAAAGACGACCACCACTGAACAAAACACACAAGCTGAAACGTCAAGACTGGGCCAAGAAATAATTCAAGACTGATTTTTCTAAGGTTTTATGGACTGATGAAATGAGAGTGAGTCTTGATGGGCCAGATGGATGGGCCGTGGCTGGATTGGTAAAGGGCAGAGAGCTCCAGTCCGACTCAGACGCCAGCAAGGTGGAGGTGGAGTACTGGTTTGGGCTGGTATCATCAAAGATGAGCTTGTGGGGCCTTTTCGGGTTGAGGATGGAGTGAAGCTCAACTCCCAGTCCTACTGCCAGTTTCTGGAAGACACCTTCTTCAAGCAGTGGTACAGGAAGAAGTCTGCATCCTTCAAGAAAAACATGATTTTCATGCAGAACAATGCTCCATCACACGCGTCCAAGTACTCCACAGCGTGGCTGGCAAGAAAGGGTATAAAAGAAGAACAACTAATGACATGGCCTCCTTGTTCACCTGAATTGAACCCCATTGAGAACCTGTGGTCCATCATCAAATGTGAGATTTACAAGGAGGAAAAACAGTACACCTCTCTGAACAGTGTCTGGGAGGCTGTGGTTGCTGCTGCACGCAATGTTGATGGTGAACAGATCAAAACACTGACAGAATCCATGGATGGCAGGCTGCATGAGTGTCCTTGCAAAGAAAGGTGGCTATATTGGTCACTGATTTGTTTTTGTTTTGTTTTTGAATGTCAGAAATGTATATTTGTGAATGTTGAGATATATGAGTTATATTGGTTTCACTGGTAAAAAATAAATAATTGAAATGGGTATACATTTGTTTTTTGTTAAGTTTCCTAATAATTCAGCACAGTAATAGTCACCTGCACACACAGATATCCCCCTAAAATAGCTAAAACTAAAAACAAACTAAAAACTACTTCCAAAAATATTCAGCTTTGATATTAATGAGTTTTTTGGGTTCATTAAGAACATGGTTGTTCAATAATAAAATTAATCCTCAAAAATACAACTTGCCTAATAATTCTGCACTCCCTGTATTGATACATGTTCCCGTTAAAACACTACTCACATTCCCAGGGGTCCCCGATACGCACTTGCGCATAGGCTTTGGAGAGTTTCTCAACAATGTCATCATGGATACTTTCATGCAAGAACTACAGAGAAAGAATACTGGATAAGGACATAAAATACCAATAACGGCCATGAGTCATGTAAAAGGTAATTATTTCTCACCAGGCGTCTGGCTGTGGTGCATCTCTGACCTGCAGTACCCACAGCAGCAAACAGAACAGATGGGGTGACCAAATTAAGATCAGCATCCTCAAACACTACAATCAGATAACAGATTACCGCATTACAGATTAGTACAAACATATTTGTGATCTACAAAAAAAAAAAAAAAAAAAATCTACAGTTAATCATATAAGGCAAACAAATAAGGTTTACAGGCCTCAATTTTCTGTACCCAGACCAGCATAGAATGCTGTCAACATGTAAAGTTAAAAAAAAAAAAAAAAAAAAAGGAGAAGTCCAGCCTGAGCCTTTTAGGCTGAGCTTCTCTTCTGGGTCACAGGAGTGAAATTAGTTTTGCACTCCTGTGACCCGTTTTCAGCAGATAGCATTCTGAAGTCCGCTCTCTGCTGATGTCACTGCCATCAGTCGGGGCAGCCCATCATCCCTACTTCCAAGTCTAGATCCGCCAGCTGCCCTGATTGATGGCAGTCTCAGCATCTCAGCGAGCCGCTGAGAAGGGCTCTCCCTGCCTCTCCTGCCCCTCCATGGCTCAGTGCTCCAATGATCGCTCAAAAGTAGAGCAGAAGCGATGCAAACAGTCAGCATTGCTCTGCTTGGGGAGGAGCGAGAACCTAGCCATTGCCGAGGTTTGGTGGCTCGGTTCTCAGTGCAGAGACGCTGGGGTACAGATGCAGCATCAGTCTGATGCTCCATCAGAGGCAAGTATGAATAGGGGAAAAGAAAAAAAAAAATACTTTTACTTCTCTTTTAAGTAACACCTCCCCAATTTCTTTTCTTTTAACCTTCATTGTGCGTAATATATGTGCCAATATTAATAATTTTAGGCACAGCGTATCTTATTTATTTTCTGTAATGTCATGGTGCTGTGAACTGAACCAATAGGAGGGAAGTCAAATTGCCTCGTTTATGCATTGATATCGTTAGGCAGGGCTTTCGAGCGCAGCCCAATATGGCGCGAATGTGCCTCCTAGGGTGCTGTAAATGTCAGAGATAGTTGGTAGCACTTCTCAAAGACACAGAACTGATCAGCCCCTGGGCATTAGATCAAGCTACAAAAAGTACTTTGAGAACTCTGTAAAACACAATTTAAGCACGGTAACCCCCCAATGATTTACACTAGATTTTGGCGAAACAAGATGAAGCTTCGGTGGTCATTGTGGAGGATCAGCTCAGTTTTGCCCCTGTCTACAGAACAAACAAAAAAAAAAAAAATATATATATATATATAATGATTCAATGAGCTACTGCTTATCGAACACAGATGTGCACATGCTTATTGTGTACGGTTAATATTTTTCTGTGTTACCGCTTGTCCATATGGATAAAACTAAAATCTGGAAAAAAAAAAAAAAAAAACTTTATGAACATTACACTGTGGATTCATTTATTTATATTTTTTAATACTCACCAATGATTGCATTGTTTCCCCCAAGCTCAAGTAACTTGCGTCCTACAGAATACAAACATAGCATTAGTCTCCCCAGTGTGGCACTAGAAGAATTCTTCTGTTTTGAGAGTAAAATTTTTTACTAGTGTTTAACCATGCGATATTGAATGTAAATAGTAATTAGAGTAATGGCGCATACACACGACCGTTTTTCGGGTTTCTGCGTTATTTTTTTAATGTCATTAAAAAACTTGTGTGTGGGCTTCAGAGCATTTTTCGGGGTCTAAAAAAATAGGCACATTTTTTCCCGAACATGCTCTATTTTTTCACGACATTTTGAACATGGTCGTTTTTAAGGCTGTAAAAAAATGGTCGCGTTTGTGGGCTTTAACATGAAAAATCTACGCATGCTCAGAAGCAAGTTATGAGACGTGAGCGCTCGTTCTGGTAAAACTACTTCATAATGGAGTAAGCACATTCATCATGCTGTAACAGACAGAAAGGTGTGAATCGTCTTTTACTAACACAAAATCAGTAAAAGCAGCCCCAAGGGTGGCGCCATCCGAATGGAACTTCCCTTTTATAGTGCTGTAGTAAGTGTTGCATGTCACCGCGCTTTGCTAGAGCATTTATTTTTCCCCATCATGTGTAGGCAAGGCCGTTTTAATGATCGGGTTGCAAAAAAATAGTTTTTTCTAGACCCTTAAATAAAAACGTAATTTTCTAGAACCGGAAAAACAGTCGTGTGTACGCGGCATTATACATACAACAGGCATCTACAGAGCTTTTAGAAATTTAAAAAGGAGGCAGCCGTCGCAAAGCCCTTAAAAGCACCCTTCAGATCCAGTTTGCATGCGTGGCACACAGATCTTAAGGGGAGCAGGTTTCGAGCAGTGCTAAAAATTACACAAAAGCCCCTTAATGGTTTGTTTAAAGCACAAGAAATGGTATTGTTCAATATATATTATTTGTAGGAAACATATGCAATTAAATATATTTTTATGGATTATGAGCTATAGGCCTTAGGCAGGGCATACAGCAAGCAAAGAAAATTGCTCTACACTGTTTTGATGGTACAATCCCTTCTACAGCTCTACTGTGTTCTGCCAGTTGGAAGCTGTCCCCACCGGCAAAACACAATGATCACCGCTGGCAGCTTTAACCATCGACAGTGAGCGAAAGTGAAAAAATAAACACTTTTGATCCATCCATGGCCAAAAGCTTGCATTAGTTTAAGAGAGTCCTCACATCAGAGAGACTTGATTTCCATGAAAAAGCTATGGTTGTGTTATTTGGATCAGATATTCCCAAAGGTTCCCAAAGGAAAGAACTAGTATAATAATACCAGAGAAGGAGCACTTAAGGAGACCTGACTGAGGAGAGTGGTCATATTTCATGCGCTTGCATGCAAGATGTCTTTCCAGTTGACGATTGCTTAAAGTGGCATTTTTTTTTTCTTTTTAAACAAACATGTTGTATTTACCTGCTCTGGGCAGTGGTTTTGCACAGAGCAACTCCAATCTTTTTTTTTGGGGTCCCCCGGTAGAGCACCTGGCCCCAGAGAAAGAGCCCCCAGAGAAATCTGCATGGTCCCAAGCCATTGCTCTTATATACCCCCCCCCTCCCCCTCATTGGCTCACTGGCTGTGACTGAGCCAAAAGAACTCCTGCCTCGGCCAATAATGAGGGAGAGTCCCAGGCAGCCAAGGCCATCTTGAACATTGCTGGATCAGAGGGGGCTCAGGCAAGGATTGGGGGGGCTGCACAGTTTATTTTTTTACCTTCATCCATAGAAAGCATGAAGGTAAACAAAAATCTTCAGCCTTTAGAACCATTTTAAATATGGTCTATGGTTTTCTTCCATAGCGCAGAAGCTGTATTCTTAGTAGTATTGGGTATGGATGATTTTCCTAGCTCATGTTGATAGATCTTGCTATTCTGGCTTGTTTTCCCTGAAGCTGAAACCCATAAGAATTAGACCAAAAAATCATACCAAAGTTGATCGATAGATCAACATGGGTACAAGAAGCCTGTCAAATTTTTCATGTGATTTTGCAATAATCTTTAAGGTTCCCCCCCGCCAGGAGAACACATGGGTACAAGAAGCCTGTCAAATTTTTCATGTGATTTTGCAATAATCTTTAAGGTTCCCCCCCGCCAGGAGAACACAATAGTTCCACAGGGAGGGAGGTGGAGCGATTTTCACTCCATCTATTGCCGGCTCTAAAGTGGTTGTAAACCAGGGATGCAGAACTACAAGTCCCATCAAGCCTCTTCCTATGGGAGTCATGCCTGAAACTGTCAGCCTTGCAACACCTCATGGGACTTTTAATTCCGCAACAGCTGGATGGCCGCCAGTTTGACACCTGTGTTGCAAACCCTCACATATACCCAATGAAGTGAAAAGCTTCAGATGATGCACAGAGATGAAACAAATTATCCTACATCTGTTTTACTTGTATATCTGTAGTTTTCCCCTTTCTACACTTTGAAAAGTGCAGATCATGTTAAAAGTCTTTCTTCGCATTTCAGCAGTACATAGGGGTGGGGACACTGCACTTAAACTGTGCGAGAGCCGATTTAAAGAAAGGAGGGACCCCCCCCCCATAGGCAGAGGAACAAAGGAATATTCAGAGCTGTATTCTGAATAAACAAGCTCTCTGCTCATCTACCTCCAAGCACCCTTCCTGACACAAATTTTCAGCTCATGTTATCTCATGTGTCAGAACTTGTCAGAAGTGACTCATGCTGATAACAGAGGAACAAAGCACCAGAGAAAAATGACACTTGGCGCTCTGTGCTTAAAATGTCATGAATGGGGTTTACAACCACTTTAAGGTTCTAAACAAACATTCTCTGCTGACTTCAGAGCAAGCAGAGCTTAATATTAAAAATACAGATCTTCTCTAGGTTAATAGAAGCCGGGACGAGAGGCTATTCATGTGACTTGTCAGTCCCATAACTGGCATTTCTGTCTGATTTTCATGGGGAAAAAAAGCATATAGCTACACCTGCCCAAGACAACTGACCAGTGGAGGGTGTAACCCAGCGAAGTCTCCCATCTTAAAAAATACTAAATAAAAATGAGTATATACAAACCTGAAAAGTACATCAGAACAGATCGCTTGTGTGTACACGTCATAGGTGCATTCTAAAAGGAAAAGGCAGCGTCTTATAACATGGGACTCACCAAACCTTTCTTGAACCTTCAAAGCCACTTGTTTTCCCACATTTGTGCTGCCAGTGAAAGAAACCAAACCCACACGCTCATCCTTCGCTATAGCATTGCTAGGAGAACAACAAAGAAGTGTCACAATCTGCATCTGAAACAGGTAGGATATAAAAACGGTTTGCAAGAGAAGGTGGGAATATATTAGATATGGCAAATATCACCAGACAGAGCAAGATGACCAACTATATGAAATGGGAAAGTCCTTCAGTTGGTTAGTGGCTGATGTGACTAATGAAAAAATGATTGAGGAAATAACTTGGCCGAGTTCAAATACTTTAAAATGAGTTGCTTGCATTTGACATAGAGTTCACTTTTACATAGAATCAACATTTCTTTAGCCATATTACTTGGGGAGGGGGGACCACACATACACACACAATCCCTTTAGCCTTGTCATAGATTTAGTTAGCAAGGATATTTATATGCACAGTAGTATCTGCTCTACATTCATGTAAATTACATACCAGGAACATAGTGCAGTGGTGGATACCCATTCCCAAATCACCAAGCAGTAAAAAGAGTACAATAAAAGCAACAAATCAACAGGTGACGACATCTTGCAGAAACACACAGTACAGAAAGACAAAGTTGTCAAACAACATTACTTTTACCGTTCGTTTGACAGGTACATCCATCTAAGAAAAAACGTACTAAAACTTTAAGTTCCACGCTTTTAAGAATAGATGGCGAGTACATACAGCATCTCCCAAAAGCTTACACCCCTCACATTTTTGAAAATATTTTTATTATATTTTATGACACTGAAGAAATTACACTTTGCTGCAATGTAAAGTAGTGAGAGTACAGCTTGTATAACAGTGTAAAATTTGCTGTCCCCTCAAAATAACTTAACACACCGCCATTAATGTCTTAACCGCTGGCAACAAAAGCGAGTACACCCAAGTGAAAAGGTCCAAATTGGGCCCAATTAGTCATGTTCCCTCCCCGGTGTCATGTAACTCCTTAGTGTTACAAGGTTTCAGGTGTGAATGGGGAGCAGGCATGTTAAATTTGGTGTTATCGCTCTCACTCATACTGGTCACTGGAAGTTCAACATGGCACCTAATGGCAAAGAACTCAGAGGATCTAAAAAAAAAAAAAAAAAAATTTCAAGAACTACAAATAAATGTCTGTGAATTCAGAGTTTCTCTACATGGAGGGCCGTAGTTTGGAGACCCCTGGTCTAGGCTATAAGAAGACTGCCAAGACCCTGAAATTAAGCTGCAGCACGGTGGCCAAGACCAAACAACGGTTTAACAGGACAGGTTCCACAGGACAGGTTCCACTCAGAACAGGCCACGCCATGGTCGACCAAAGAAGTTGAGTGCATGTGCTCAGCGTCATAGCCAGAGGTTGTCTTTGGGAAATAGTCATACGAGTGCTGCCAGCATTTCTGCAGAGGTTGGAGGGGTTAAGCCTGTCAGTACTCAGACCATACGCAGCACACTGCATCAAATTTGTCTGCATGCCTGTCCTCCCAGAAGGAATATTCTTCTTAAGATACACAAGAAGGCTGGTAAACAATTTGCTGAAGACAGACTAAGGACATGGATTACTGGAACCATGTTGTGTGGTCTGGTGGAATCAAGATAAACCTATTTGGCTCAGATGGTGTCAAGCGTGTGTGGTGGCAACCAGGTGAGCTGTACAAAGACAAGTGTGTCTTGCCTACAGTCAAGCATGGTGGTGGGAGTGTCATGGTCTGGGGCTGCATGAGTGCTGCTGGCACTGGGGAGCTACAATTCGTTGAGGGAACCATGAATGCCAACATGTACTGTGACATACTGAAGCAGAGCACGATCCCCCTCCCTTTGGTGACTGGGCCGCAGGGCAGTATTCCATCATAACGACCGCAAACACACTTCCAAGATGACCACTGCCTTGCTAATGAAGCCGAGGGTAAAGGTGATGGACTGGCCAAGCATATCTCCAGACCTAAACCCTACTGAGCATCCGTGAGACATCCTCATAAAAACAAAGTGGAGGAGTGCAAGGTCTCCAACACCCACCAGCTCCAATTTTGTCATGGAGGAGTGGAAGAGGACTCCAGTGGCAACCTGTGAAGCTCTGGTGAACTCCATGCCCAAGAGGGTTAAGGCAGAGCTGTAAAAAAAAATGGCAGCCACACAAAATATTGACACTTTGGAACCAAATTGGACATTTTCACTTAGGGGTGTACTCACTTTTGTTGCCAGCGGTTTAGACATTAAATGGCAGTGTGTTGAGTTATTTTGAGGGGACAGCAAATTTACACCATTATACAAGCTGTACATTTATGAATGACTTGTATAGCGCAACGCATGCGAACTGAATCGCCTCTGGGCGCTTTTTCCAGCCAGTGTCTGCTTGGCTGGTGCGGTCATTTTTACCCCGTAGGATCTTGACACGCTAGGGACACACAGTCATACACACATATATACATGTATACTGGGCCAATTTGGACGAGATCCAATTTACCTACCCGCATGTCTTGGAGTGTTGGAGGAAACCGGAGTACCCGGAGGAAACCCACGCAGACACAGGGAGAACATGCAAACTCCAGGCAGATGGTGTCGTGGTCGGGATTCGAACCAGCGACCCTTTTGCTGCCAGGCGAAAGTGCTACTCACTGCACCACTGTGCTGCCCCTACTTTATATTGTAGTAAAGTAAATTCTTCAGTGTTATTTTATTCTATCTTTTCATGTGACATTTACAAAAATGTAAGGGGTGTACTCACTTCTGTTTGATACTGTATATAGTTAGGATATAACTGCTGAAGAGTGTTCCTTTAAAGTAGGGTTGTCCCAATACCAAGCATTTGCCCGAGTATTTGTACTCGGGCAAATGCTCCCGATGCTTCACCTGATACTTTGTACAGTCAGCGGTGATCAGTGCGTGGGGAAGTTACAAGCACCGATCACCGCTGTATAGATTTAAAATAAAATTTCTCCGCTTCTCTCTTCAACCCCCCACAGCTTTCAGCTGCTTTAAAATCAGCGGTGATCGGTGCTTGTAACTTCCCCACACACGATCACTGCTGACTGTCCCCGTGTCCTCCTCCAGCCCCCCTCCGTTTTGCTGCAGTCTCGCTCCCTCCGTGTCCCCCACGCCGTTTCCTTCTCCCTCCGTGTTCCCCTGGAACAGTCAGGATGGAGAGCAACGGTAG
The DNA here is from genome assembly GCA_029574335.1 of Rana kukunoris. Taxonomy (NCBI): domain Eukaryota; kingdom Metazoa; phylum Chordata; class Amphibia; order Anura; family Ranidae; genus Rana; species Rana kukunoris. Next base: position 165,098,815 of record CM056049.1, read on the forward strand.
GAGCTGGTAAACCCAGCTCCTTACTGTTCCGAATGGACAGAGTCAGTGATCACCGGCTGTCCATTCACATAACTAAAACATCGTAAACTGTGCAATGCCATCAAACGCAGCCACTGTGCCATTAATTGTCGTCACTGTGACATGCCATTGTTGCCACTGTGCCCACAGTTTATAAAAGAGGAGCCGCTGTCTTCTCTCCATTAATTTTCAGCGCAGCTGAGGCTGCTGAGAAAGGGACAGGGGGATCTGTGTCTAAGGGGAGATATCAGAGGTCTGTTAAAACCCCCGATATCTCACCAAAGCCCCCCCCAACAGGGCTGCTTAAAAAAAAAAATGTAAATGGAAAAAACACACACACACACACACACACACACACACACACACACCCCCCTTTCCGGTCACCGAAAAAAATGCCCGGGTCATGAAGGGAGTAAAACCTTCCATGAAGCCAAGTGGTTGAGCATGTACACTATTGCTACACTAGAAAGCAAAGCATGCAATGTTTATAAATGTGCAAACACTTGTCTGCTATAGAATAAAAAACATCACAAAAAAAAAAAAATAGTTAATGACACTGTCCTCAAAGACTATGAATGTCACCTGATGTAATAAGTGATGGTGAAATGATGTCAGTGGCTAATGGACCTATTATGGCGGTAGCATCTCTCTGAGCGTCTTTCACCAAGTTATTCCAAATTTTTTATCTGCCACTTCGTGCTTTCAGCTGAACAAGACAACTACGTACCTTTTGCTGAGCTTCATTTGGACAGTCATCAGGATTTAAATGGAAAAAAAACTTAGCAGAAGAATCCTATCATTACAAAGCAGGGCCTGATAAGAATACCTGTTGGGAGGTAACACGCCAACTTCTATCCAATACCATCCTTTTTTTTGTGTTGTATAACTATATAGTAGACTATACTTATGCAATCATTAATCACCTACCTAATACTTATGAGAGGTAAATGTAAGCAGTGCATGTGCTTACTGCATGAAAAATGTCTAGTTGGCATGCTGAACCCATGTGTGCTTCTAATCCAGGCTCCTAGCTTATCGTAACAGAACGATGACCAGTCTAGAAATGACATCAGAAAATATCAACTTACCCAATGTCGGCGCCACCACAGGTCAAGGAGCAGATTGCACCAGGCAATTTATTGTCTTCTAGAACTTGAGCAATTATCCTATAAAAGTGCAATAAAATAGGTTACATTTTTTTAAGCTTGTGTCCGCAAGCTAAAATGTAAATCAAATTATGGCAACTATTATATATAAAAAAAAACTATTCCATCAAAAACTGGGACTTTGATTAAACATTGTTAATATTTTATTTTTAGAAAACAAAACAGAAATTAAAACGAACAGAAGAGAAATCCAAACCAATTCAATATTTGGTGTGACCACCCCTTGCCTTCAAAACATCATCAATTCTTCTAGGTACACTTGCACACACTTTTTGAAGGAACTCAGCAGGTAGGTTGCTCCAAACACCTTGGAGAACCAACCTCAGATGTTCTGTGGATGTAGGCTGCCTCAAATCCTGTCTCTTCATATAATCCCAGACACATATTGTTGAGATCAGGGATCTGCGAGAGCCAAACCATCACTTCCACAGCTCCTTGTTCTTTACACTGAAGATAGTTCTTAATGACACAAAATTGTATGTTATGGCTTGTCTTGCTGCAAAATACATTTGGGGCCAATCACACGCCTCCCTGATGGTACGACATATGTTGCTCCCAGATGGTATAGGATGATAGATATGCATCTGCCTCTATTTCTCAGCATTGAGGACACTATTATCTCAACTCAATTTTCAGAAACAGAGTGCCAAACGTGCAAGGAAGCTCCACCATGCCTGCAGACACTGATTATACCGCTTTGCAGCCCTTCAGCAAACAAACCATCCTGCTACAGCCAAATATTTCAGATTTCGACTCATCAGTCCAGAGCATCTGCTCATGCATATAATTGAGCCACTTAGCCTTGTTGGCACATCAGAGGCATGGCTTTTGGTGGCAAGTCTTCCACGAGGACAACTTCTGGTCAGACTTCTCCAGACAGTGGATGGGTGTACCTGGTTTAGGACAGTTCTGTGCTGATGGAACCGCTGGACATCTTTCAGTATCAGAAGCAAGCATGTTGTGTCTTTCATTTGCTGCATTAAAGGTCCTTGGCTGACCACTGTCTCAGCCCCTAATACTGTCAGTTTCTTTGTGCTTCTTCACATTAGCTTGAACAGCACATCTTGAAACCCCAATCTACTTGCCTGGGAGAGACTGATGCAGTATAACTACCTTGTGTTTTCTTGCTGTGCTCAGCCTTGCCACGGTGCATGACCTGTGATCTGAAACTGTCTTTCACAATCTCACCTTAGGAGCAAAGTTTGGTTGTTTGTGCAAGTGTACAAAGTGTGCAAGGGTAAAAATTGATGCTGGTTTGAAGCATCATATATAAAATATTTGCTTTACATACATTTTTTTCTGCTCGCCGACTTAGCATTTTGTAAATTGACACCAATCAGCCTCAACATTATGAGCCCCCCCCCACCTAATTATTTTTTATTTATTAACAAGAAACCCCCCGCCCAATTATTGAGTAGGTCCCCTGTTTTACCACCAAAACATGCTCGACTCATCGAGGGCATAGACGCCACTAGATCTTGAATTTCTGGCAGATAACACTACATACCTCAATCAGTAGTAGATGCTTTAAAGCATTTGTTAGCTCAATATTTCATATTCCTGATATGCGTCTGCTGTACCATGTACTACGAGTCAGTATCCTGTTCTATCTGTATTGCTTCCTTTGTGTAAAATCCCTGGTGTTCCTGCTAGACCCTCCGCTTTCCTAATAAAAACTGACCACACTAAGCAGTTTGCCAGGAAGGTGGGGGGGGGGGGGGGAGTCATAAGAGAGCCAATGAAAGCTGCAGGTGTGCCTCTGTCTGTGTAAACCCAGGAAGTGAGCAGGGAGCAGCTTCAGCTGCATACAGTTGAAATGGCTGCAGCCAGACTCAGCGGAGGGAGATTTCTGCAGCATATTTGGCAAGTACAGAATCACAGTATATATAAAATATGGAAAGCGGTTGGAGTGAAACTTAATGGCAAAGATGTTTTTATTAAAAATTATGTGAGCAGACTGCAGTTCCTCTTCAATAGCCTACAAATATGACAGACATTAGTATCACAAGGAAACTTACTTTGTTACTGCCACACTAGTAAGCGATGTGGTTGGTGCTCCCTTCCTAAATAAAAGAACCAAATATATAGTCTTATCAACCAAACAAAATATTGTCCTTGAAATAACAAAATTACATTTCACTATGGAATACAGATACATGATCTCACCACCCAGCCGCATCCAATCACAAAACACTTAGCGTTCACTGAGAACAAGTAAAGACGTTCTGTGAAAGACACCCATGCTAAGTGGGTTACTATTCAGCAGGACAGCCAACTGAAAGACATTGGCAATCACTGTAGTTCGTAGCAGCAACTACTAGGCGTCATGCACACAGGGCTAACAAAAATTCCACGTTTACAAGCGTTTGATGGGTTTTTCCAGCCTGAAAAAGCACCTCTTTGTTGGCCTATGTGCCCATGCACACATAGGCGCTTACAGGCATATCAGAAGGAGCCGATTACTGCGCCAATTTGGAACAGATCAATGAGGCCTGCTGGGCTCTAGGAGACACACTTGGAGGTCATGGGGGGGTGGGGGATGGGGGGGTTTCACAAAGGTTTGTAGCAAAAATTAAAATGAGCAGCTCTCCAGTAACAAACTATGTACATCAGCTTTATCGTGTCATCTGAACACTCCCCTCCTGCCCTGTACCAAGTGCGACATCCCATAAAAAGTTTTGACTTAACAGAACAAGTTGTAACGTTACTACACTTTGTGGGAAATGATGTAGTCATTTAAAGATACCATTACCAGGAAATGGTACAGACAAAAATAATCCTTTAACAAGGTTAGGGTCACAGTCTCATTCTGCCACACCTGCAGTATTGTCTGAAATAATTAAAGCCCATGCAAACATCAAGAGAACATTGCACCAGGTAAAAAGCCACTGCCACCTGTCTCTGCAATACATTTCACACCTAGGTTTTAACATTTATCCCTATAGAAGAAGCAGCCAGCAGGATTCAGCTCCAAAATATAACTTAAATGGCCTGTAAGTTCTTATGATCACAAGTGCCAGTTTGGAATCCCATCTTTCCTTCCTCTGAGCAGAAACATGTAACATGTGACATCCCTCTAGCAATAAGGCACGTGTGGAGAAACATATTAGGGCTGCAACTAACGATTATTTTCATAATCGATAAGTTGGGCGATAATCGAAGATCGGATAATCTTAAAAAAAAAAAAAAAAAAAAGTGTGGTGTACAATTTAGTAAATGTAATGTAAATAAAAAAGGCAATTTATTGTTAAATTTCCATATGCAGTGGTAAATATAAATAACCAACTGCAGTAATTGTAATGCCTTTTATTCCCTCCACTTTCTCTGGGTTCAGATGCTGATCTTCCCTGCACAGAGTCTTTAAAGTGATTTTTTTTTTTTTTTAAACAAACATGTTATACTTACCTGCTCTGTGTAATGGTTTTGCACAGAGCAGCCCAGAGCCTCCACTTCTGGGGTCGCTCACCGATGCTTCTGGCTCCTCCTGCCTTCAGAGTGCCTCAATAGCAAGCTGCAAAGTATGGTATAGAGTGCCTGCTATAGCAAGGTCAAAAAACTTCTGCCTTTAGAACCACACACTTCCTGCCCAGGACTACAACATGTCCCATGAGGCATTTCTCCTCACACTTTCACAAATTCTCAGGCACTTGGTGACGTGTATGGATGGTGTACTGAGCTGTATGTGGGCTGCACTGTATTTCCTGATATGTAAACAAATAATGCATTCTATATGCAGGCCAACTAATCGATTATGACAACTATTTTCATAATCGATTAGTGGTTTGAGATAGATAGATCTATCTATTATACACACACACACACACACACACACACACACACACACACAATATATAGCCCACACATACTTAGCCAACTTTGACAATGGAGGATTTCCAATTGATCCTGCAAGTTACTACACAATGCACACGGCTGCTTGCCTTGTGGATGAATCTACTGGTTTATTACATTACTTATTATATTGCTTACCATAGACAGACGTCCCCACAGACCAAAGCAAGAGCATTATTCCAGCCATAGACGGCAACTGGAAAATTAAAGGCAGTGATAATTCCAACCAAACCCACAGGATTCCACTGTTCAAGCAGGGCATGTCCAGGTCCTAAAGACATGAGATATGACATTTATGAGCATGTGAGAACGTACATAGCTTTTAGTTTGTACCAACAATTTCAATTAAATAAAAGCTGTTTAACAAATAAAGTCCCGAGACTAGACAATAATTTACAATTAAGCACTTACAAGTCCCAGAATACATTTTATGAGCCAGCCAGTATTCAGTGCCTTGCTTTAAAAAGGAGTTGTAAAAAAGGCAGAAGGTTCTGCTTCTTTATGCTTCAAGAAAAAAAAAAAAAAAAAAAAAAAAAACTTCCTGTGTTTAGTAGCACCCCCACTACCTACCTGAGCCCCTTCTCTCTCCAGCGATGTCCATGATGCCCTCAGCCACCCAGGACACTCCTCCTGATTGGCTAAAACAGAACAGCAGCGCCATTGACTCCCGCGCCTGTCAAAAGTCAGACAATCAGGGGAGAGGGGGTAGGGCCAGGTCGAGGCTCAGTGTCTGAATGTATACACAGAGCTCTGACTGTTTCGTTCCTAGTGCAGCAAGCTACTGGCTGAGGGGCACGCAAAAGGAGGGAGCAGCAAAGAGACCCAGGCTGCTCTGTGTAAAACCAACTGCACAGAGGTGGAAAGTATAAAAAAACACGAGCCTTTACAATCACTTTAACCACTTGCCTACTGTACCCTTTTACCAGTGCCCCGATTATTAGTGTAGCTGTCCCTTTAACACAAGCCAGTTATCAGCTCTTACCTCCCTTACTCACGCTGTCAGCGTGAGGAATAGAAAGCCAATAACTGGCTTGTGTTTAAATCGGAGATCAGCTGTCATTGGACACAGCCGATCACATGGTAAAGGGCCAGTGCAGTTGGACCTGAAAAAGAAATTGTCCCAATGGGGCTTTAAAACAGCAAGGGTAGAAAAAATATGGAGATGCAACGTGTAAAGTACAACGTTTTATTGAAAAAAGGTTATGACATAAAAAGAAGGAATGAGTTGCAACATAATGCACAATATAAAAATATCCATACACAGATCATATTGTAACAATAAAATACATAGCCTGTAATAGTGACAAGCATTTGTAGTCACTAACGCGTTTCGACCAAAAGGTCTTCTTCAGAGGATTTTTACTGGTTGCCGCTGAAAAAGAGTAATTTCATAAGTCATGCTGTACATAGTTTATCTCTTCTATCCACTCCCTCAAGATGTACCCCGCCCAGTCAGGGGACATGGATGGTCCCAGACTAAGGGGAAAACATATGAGGGACGGAGAGGAGATGAGTTAATTGAAATATTTAGGTAAAAAAAAAAAAAAAAAAAAAAAACAGAATGAAGAGGTATGGAAAGTTCCAAAAGACAGAGCTCTCGTGTGGTGCTGGAGGGGAAGGATGTCACAGCCTGCGAATCTCCCAGGTGTGAGTCCTCAGTCACTGCCGCATTCCGAGAAGGGCGCCTACGTCGCAATTGCTCAAATGATGTCCTCTATCTTGAGGAAGCTGAAAGGCTTCGAAATAGACTGTCCAGTAGGGGTTATAGTCAATCGTGCATACGTAAGGCCTTTAACCTCCCTGGCGGTATCCCCGAGCGTGACTCGGGGTGTTTTTTTTTGCAGAGATCGGTATCCCCGAGTCACGCTCGGGGTAGCCATGCAGAGCCTGCAGCGCGCGCTGTCTTACCTTCTTCCTGGATCCAGCGATGCATCCCCGCTGTGTGAGCGAGCGGGTGCTCGCTCGATTCACACAGCGTCCCCGTGTGCCGCCGATCTCCGTTCCCTGCGACGTTACGACGCACGGGAGCGAGAACGGCGCCAAATTAAAAAGGTAAACAAACACTTTACATACAGTACAATGTAATCTTATAGATTACAGTACTGTATGTAAAAAATACACCCCCCCCTTGTCCCTAGTGGTCTGTCCTGTGCCCTAATGTCCTTTTAAATAAAAACTGTTCTTTCTGCCTGGAAACTGTAGATTGCCCTAACAACCAAAAGTGTCCCTTTTGTCAAAAATGGTTTTAGATCAGCTAGAAAACAGCGATAATAAATTATAATTACTTTCAGAATTGAGCGATAGCGATTTGTGGGAAATTTGTCATAAAAAAAAAAAATAATGACAGCGACAATTCTGCAACTGAGCAAATTTCAGTGTTTTTGAGTTGATTACATTATTGAATATTTTTTATTATAATTTGTTATAATTATTTATAGTTTTTTATTATATAAAAAATTATGATTTTGTTTTTCAAACTTTATCATACCCGGGATGTCTTGTTTGGACAGATTTAAGCAAGTTATTCCTAAGAATTGCAGGCCTACAGTATAAAACGCCAAACTTCCATGCAAATAATTGTACCGCTTTTGGTACGTAATTCCAGACAGAATCATACCGCCAGGGAGGTTAATAAAGCGAATCTCAACTCTCGACAAACACTACTATATTCCAAAAAATCTCCTTCGAGCTCTAACTCCCAGACTACTAGAATAATTCTAGGTTTTTCACGTCAACATAAGGAAATCCAACATATTTTCCAAAAAAACTGGTCAATCTTGACCGACGATCCACGACTCAACTACTTTTTCACAGATTATCCATCAATCACCTACAAAAGGGCCACGTCGATCAAGGATCGATCGGTCCGAAGTGAATACACTAACGCCTCTACAAGAGAGGCACACTGTACTATTTTTGGTACCTTCCCCTGTGGACACTGTTCATACTGCCCACTCATGAAGAGGTAGAGGACCTTTCCATTACCAAATGGCAACATATTTAAACCTGCACACTTCACCAACTGTCAAACTAGGGGTGTGGTATATATCATGGAATGCAGTTGCGGTGCCTATTATATAGGAAAAACCAAGCAAGAATTCTGGCGGAGAATTTCCAAACATAGGTACAGCATGGAAATCGGAAACCTGTACCTCCCTATTGGGAGACATGTAGCATTAAAGCACGAATATGTGGTACCCAAAGTTTCCTTCGCCGCCCTATATCGGATTCATATCCCAAATAGAGGCGGGGATTGGAACAAAATATTGTTACAGCATGAACAACGCTGGATCTTTAGACTACGGGCTACCACATACCCGGGTCTGAATGAATACTGTTCATTTGCTCCTTTTCTTAAAGGTTTTACCTCTGGAAAGACACAATAACCCCTCTTGCCCACTGTATTCGGTCCTTTATGCCTGTCCATGTATGTTACTTTTTATTCATCCAGTGCCCATTATTCAATACTACTACTATTTTCTTTAACATACAATCCATTCCTTATAATCACTATCTTCAGCATTGTTGTCATTTTTCCATTGGATTCCTCTTCCCTCCTTTATGAGTTTGCATCCTTTCAATTGATCCATTGTCATTTCTATAGCACACTGTTTTGTAATATGTCCAAGTGATATTCACATGTCTTTTTAGATAAATATTTCATCAATTATATGGAATGCACTGTTTATGACAAAATACCTGGGTTAATGTTTCTTCAAAATATGTCTTATTATTACCCATATAAGTCAACATTAGTTGCTGTCAAACTCAATAACGTTCGGTTTGGGTATATCCCAGAAACATGATGCCTTTTATTTATATTGTTTCTCCTCCTTACAGACTCTCGTTGTGTGATCCTGGGGAATGCCTCCTATTGCCTCCCGTCTCCCCCGTGTCCCCTTCCTGCTTGCACCTCAGCATACAGCCTTCTGTCATTCCTGGGTCAGCTGCTTGTCACCGCCCAGCAGGGTGAGACAATACTAGCGTGATTACGCTGTAATTTTGGCATTCGCGGGGCGGTGTCGCTGCCCTGGCTATTGCCAGTCTTCCCCTGCTGGCGGCATACATGGCCACTTCCGCCATCACATGACGCCCTGACGTGCGCGTCATTCATTGACGCGGACCATGGCGCCAACGTCACTTGCGTGATGCGGAAGTGGCGGGTGTGTCCGCCTCCTATTGGACTCCGTGTACGCCGGGAGATGCACCCGGGTTATTGATCCACACTACCCTTCGGACAGAGGAGGGCCACATATCCCTCCTACTCGAGGCGGGGTCACAGTACCCCTGACCTATCTGAGGCCATTAAGCGCTATATATTTCCGCTTCCTGATGCGAGTACCCATGGAGCCGGTCAGCGTCTCCACGAGTTACAGCATCCTAAGATTGGTAAGTCCTGCTCTCTATATACCATTTATCCTTCTTTATTTATCCCTCCAGGGGAACTTAGGCAGTTTGTTGCACTAAGGGGGTCATCTGTTCTTTTTAGTCTTAGATGGCCACACTCTAGCTCAACATTGACACAATTGAGTCGATCCGTCAGTCAACCTCAAAATTTTCAATCCTTACCCACCAAAGAACCAAGGTAAATTACTCCCCTATGCTCCACCTCACCCCTCTTTTCCATCCCCCCTCCCCCCCTCTCTTTCCCACACCAACTATCCACACCATTTTTCATCCACTTCATCACTTTGGATCACTCATTCACCTTCGGTTGCTGTCTTATATTGTATCAGCGCCCTTAATCACTTTATTTCTCACTTTCCATCTGCAATTGTTTTTCCAGTCCCTCGCCTCCCTATTCCATCCCCTTTCTTTCCTTTTTCTTCACTTATCTCCACTCTCACTTCACATTTTCCCAATCTTTCCCACCCCATACTTTCTCACTTATCTCACTTATTTTTCCTGTTTATATTTCACCTCACTACACTATTCCTCTACCCTTTTCTCTCACCTGCACAAGTCCCCTCACTCCCCTTTCCTTTCCCCCCTCCCCCTTCCCTCCTTTCTCACTCATCCCACGAGTACATTTTCTTTCCTCTTTTTCCTTCCCCTCCCCCTCTTTTTCACTTCTAGTTTTTCACCTTTTCGGGTGTCCCATCACACCCCTTCTTTCCTCACTGTACTTTGGGCCTCTTGCTCCGGGTCTCCAATTCCTGTTTTTGGAATATAATCTACAGTACACTCCTAATGTGGGCCTACATTACCACACAGATCTCTCCATACCCCTATATCCTCATTAGTTCTCTTTAAGTCAATACATTGTATTCATTTCAGGACAAACCACTCTACCTACCCCCTTGTCCTCTTTTGGTGTGGTACCTTTTCCGGGTGCTCCTCCGTCTGGTTTCAATACAGCCACCCCCCAGATGGCGCCCTGCTCGGAATGCGGCAGTGACTGAGGACTCACACCTGGGAGATTCGCAGGCTGGGACATCCTTCCCCTCCAGCACCACACGAGAGCTCTGTCTTTTGGAACTTTCCATACCTCTTCATTCTGGTAAATGCGGGTTTTTTTTTTAACCTAAATATTTCAATTAACTCCTCTCCGTCCCTCATATGTTTTCCCCTTAGTCTGGGACCATCCATGTCCCCTGACTGGGCGGGGTACATCTTGAGGGAGTGGATAGAAGAGATAAACTATGTACAGCATGACTTATGAAATTACTCTTTTTCAGCGGCAACCAGTAAAAATCCTCTGAAGAAGACCTTTTGGTCGAAACGCGTTAGAAACTACAAATGCTTGTCACTATTACAGGCTATGTATTTTATTGTTACAATATGATCTGTGTATGGATATTTTTATATTGTGCATTATGTTGCAACTCATTCCTTATTTTTATGTCATAACCTTTTTTCAATAAAACATTGTACTTTACACGTTGCATCTCCATATTTTTTCTACCCTTGCTGTTTTAAAGCCCCATTGGGACAATTTCTTTTTCATTATATCGGGGTGTGCAGCCACATCTCTCCACCCACAAGTCTGTCTCTTCTTTCCAAAGTGTAGTTGGACCTTTACCCTGATCAGCCGAGTCCGAAGGATTCAGCGACCACAGAGCATGCCGCAGGGGTTACGCGCCAGCAGCATCATCACGGAAGGATGTCCATAAACACCCCCCTGGCAAAGTAAGCCCGAGCTGTAGCTGTCTTTCGGCTATAGTGTGGGAGGAAATGAGGCAATCTAAAAGATGAAGCCTGGCTACTCTGTAAAAGCTACAGTTCTGCCAAATCAATTCTTTCACATCTAGGCTAGGCACATTAAAAAAAAAAAAGAAACTTTTGAAGGCTAAACAAGACAAATGTTTTGACACAACCAAGAGTATAAAAACCTCATTTACTTTCTGAAGGCAATATGGGTCCTCCGACAATACGGGAAAGGCCAACTGCATAGTCACAGATGTCAACATACTCTTGGACTTCTCCAACACCTTCTACCAGAATCTTTCCCATTTCTAGAGAAACCTAAAATGGAAACAAATACAAGAAAATATGATAATATAAGCCAAGGCAAGAAAAAAGCCTTAAGGATTTCCTTAAAGGGGTTGTAAAGGTAAAAAAAAAAATCCTCAATGGCTTCCTTTACCTTAGTGCAGTGCTCCTTCACTTACCTCATCCTTAGATTTTGCTTTTAAATGTCCTTATTTCTTCTGAGAAATCCTCACTTCCTGTTCTGTCTGTAACTCAACACCGTAATGCAAGGCTTTCTCTCTGGTGTGGAGTGTCGTGCTCGACTACAGGAGAGTCAGGATGCCCACTAACACACGGCTCCTTTATCTGCAACATAGAGAGCGTCCTGACTCTCCTGTAGTCTAAGGGAGGGGGCGAGCACAACACTCCACACCAGGGAGAAAGCCTTGCATTACTGTGTGGAGTTACAGACAGAAGAACAGGAAGGAAGTGAGGGTTTCTCAGAAGAAATAAGGACATTTAAAAGCAAAATCAAAAGGATGAGGTACGTAAAGGAGGACTGCACTAAGGTAAAAGAAGCGATTTAGGGGGAAAAAAAAAAAAATTGTACCTTTACAACCCCTTTAAATATCCTGCTTCTCTAATAAAAACAGCTACAGAGTGTCCTGTACATGCCTGATGGCTACTAGGAAGTGGGTTTTATAGGCTCTCTTGTGACAGACCGTAAAATTCACAAAAGTAGGTTGGAAATGAAGAAAAGGCCTAAAATAAAAACCAATAAAATATGCACACCTTAGGGACTGAATTTGAATGTTTACGTGTGAAAAATAATGAAAACCTTGTGCAAACCTTGCCTTGTACCTGGCTACAGCTTCTACATGGCATCAATCAAAACCAGTTGTCATGTTGGAACTTTAACTGTCACTCATAAGGAAAGAGCATGGCTAGTAAAATTGATAATTTTCTGGATAACCCCACCCCATGCAAACAAGGAAAAACCCTTTGTAAAAAGGTATGGTTTTTATTAAAAATGCTCATCTTGATTTCTGACTACCATGTTTTCCCCCACACCTTATTGATACAGGTCACAGTGATGTCTCAGCCAGACACCGAAAATGGACCAGAAGTCAGATGAATGTCAGCCTAGCAGGTGAAATACATCTTGGAAGACACCCAGCACTATAGTAGTGCTCGTGTCACACCCCGCCGCATACCAGAATCTTTCTTACCAATCTCTGTATTCATGGCAGCTCCATTGAGGGTTCAATCTTGGACTTGGTGACATGCTATGAGTGCAACAATGCAGTGAGTGCAACCTGTTTTTTTATTTTTTTAACTATTGTTCTCTACACTTTGATGCTGGCGCTCTCTGGTGCTTTCAGTATGTGCATTAGACAACTCGACCTGCAGCAACCATTTATAGTGGTTCTTTGTGGACTTTTCTTATTTCATTTCAGTTTTAAGCAACAGCAATTTGTCCTTTGTACAAGTTACAATATGGTAGCTTTTAACGCCAGAAGACTTTTTTTTATGTGGCAAAAACTACAAAAAGTTTGCCAAGTAAATTGCAATACCCTATGCTTCTCCAACATTAATCTTACTGCTATCAACAAGATAAACCCAGCATACTAACCTTAACACTTACCCTCCCCAACTAACCTTTTTAACCCCAATATTAACTTTTTAGAATCTGAACTCAACCAGTTATCACCTCTTGTGCGGTATCCCCTGGGCCAAAGGCCAACCCTTCCTGTGCTGAAAGAAAAAGCAAAAAAAAAAAAAAAACTACCGCTTTAAGTTAAAAGTGATTATAAAGGCTACATTTTTTTCCCCCCAAAAGTGGAACTTCTGCTTAAACCTCTTCACACCCCTTCACATGCCCCCTTTTGCATTTTTGGGGGGTCCTGTACAACTTCCTCCTTTCCACCCAGGGACCGCTTAGGAGACTCGTCATATCGCCTAATGTGGCCAAACCCTGTAGGCAATCACCTGGGACACGTGACAGGTCCCAGGCGATCGCCTATCCACTCGGAATCGCAGGCCCGTTTGCACATGCGCAGTAAGTGCCCCGGCCGTGAAGTCGAAAGCTGTCATGGCTGGGTGCCCACAGTTAGAATGGAGGCGCCAGCGGAGAGAGGAGCGAAGCTCCGGGCGTCGCTGGACAGTGGAACAGGTAAGTATGTTTATTGAAAGCCAGCAGCTACACTTTTTGTATCTGCTGACTTTTAACAAACCTAAAAAAGGCTGGAACTCCCCTTTAAAATAAAAGAGGTTAAACCTACCCACTTTGCGCAATGGCATTGCACAGAGCAGTCAGTTTCCCACCAGTGCGGCCTTCTCCTGCAGGTGTTAAGGGGGATATATAGAGCACCTGGATGCACAGAGCACCTCCCCGTGCAGGTAAACATGGCTCTTCATATGGCCCTCCATGCACATACACTTTAGTATACCCCATGTGAACAAGGACTTACAAAAATTCCTACAAAGTCCTGTTGCATTTTGTATGCAAATAAGGATTTTAGCGTTTGACAGCAATTTGATAAATATTTGCGTTGCGCAACTATTGTGCCCCTACAGTACAGTAGCTCATTTGCAATATATAATTAGTTTGGGGGTCTTTTACAATCGCTGAAAGCTGTATGAAAAAATTCTCACAATTTTGCATAAATGCACAGCTTAAAAATGTACAAATATATTTGTTAACTCCGTACAGGTTAAACTTTTGTTTTTAGTTATATGTAGGAATTTTGCAAGACTTTGTTAAAATTTGCTGTGTTTGCAAAGAATGATTTTTTTGTGTATTTTTAGCAAAAATATTGTTTTGAGAAACATTTGCACAAAATTTCATGGGGCCCTAAAAATCAGTAGCAACTTTTTTATTCTACTGGTCATGGGCATTCAAAAAAAATGTATGGTTTTGGGGGTCTTTTACAAACTCTGAAAGCTGCAAGTGAAAAAATAAAAAATTTGGCCACCTGAGCTTAAAACTGGAGCACAGGGCCTGGCAGTAAGAGGGTTAATATCACTTTCAATTAAAAAGGTAAGCAAAATGTTATACAGAATACATTTTTAAAACATACAGCAAGTCCCTATAATATAACTCTCTCCAGGTAATTGTTTTTAGAGTTTTGGATCTAGGGCAATACAGTTAATTGGCTTACTAAGACTGTAGTGCAAGCTTTCAAAGTGCCCAGGCCTTTTTCTTCAGACAATATTTTTAGAAAATTACACTAAAGAAGAAAAAGGACTTCCTAAAGACAGAGGGAAGAAATCCAGGTTGCAAGTATATACTGTACCATGTTTCAGAAAGGTTAAAAAAAAAAAAAAAAAAGGGAAAGCTAATAACTAAAATGTTGTTTTTTTTTCTCCTTTAGCGCTTCAGTTTTTCTCGGTACTGCACATCAGCTATAGGAAAATTAATGCTTTAGACAATGATCGTGATAAGTGGCCATTAGTACATCTGCAGTCCAACGTGGGTTCCTCAAACCACAATCCCCACCATCAGTGACAACATAATTATATATTTTTTTTCCCTCAGATATCAACTCCATGAGTCGAACGATTACATAACTTTCTATGCAGTTAAGCAGGACAGTGAACTGCTTTATTTACTATACCAGATTTCCAAGAACGTTGATCTTTTTTCGGAGTGCATCACCGATCTGTCTTACGATTTCTCCACGTTTTGGAGCAGGGACCTAAGAAAAAAAAAAAAAGTACCACATTCATGATAATGAAAAGTTGCTTACATAAACAGTAACGGAGGGACACACACACACACACACACACACGAAAAGGTCATGCTTATTGTTAAATGAAAACCCACACACAGAGCCTGTTCCCTTTAAGTATTTTATATAAAATATGCAGATCTGTACCCGTGTCAGAGCATCTCTCAGTGCTCACGCAACTCCTAGGCTCTCTCCTCCCTGGCTGACGTCAGCGAGCTGAGAAGTGACGCGAGTGACCAGGAGAGACGCTCTGGGAGGTACAGATCGACCTACACACAATGGCGTGACTCTTACACACTGCAGCTTGAAAGCTCAGTACAGCTTTTTTTTTTACTGAGCTAAAATACAGCCCATTAATTGTAATGTGCCTATGCACACAAGCGCGTAAACAAGCGTGTATTCTTGAGGAAGAATAAAATAGAAAAATCTGCATTGTCAGTATTTTACGCCTCATGTTCGCAAATAAGCGTCATTGCTTGTAAATGACCATGCTAGACATAATATTTAATACCAGCGTGATCCGTTTTCTGGCTGTGCTGGGAGCAGAGCCTGCCTGTCCTCCAAAGATCAGACCGTCCGCCCCCCCCCCCGCCAAGATCAGTGTACCACCGTTTCTCCATCCCCACATCACCAAGCCATTTATGCAGCTGAGAATAATACGTGGTATTTAAATACACTAAATATAATATACACACACAATTTACATTTTAATTATATTTTAAACTGAATGGATTGTTTTACAAGGTTGTTATCTTATCAGTACATGTACACAGGGTCATTAATAGTTTAGGCAGTTGAGTTTAGAGGCTTTTTATGGAACCCAGAAGCTGTGTTTAGAGGCATCTCAAGAGCCAAATGCAGCTAAACACGGCTTAATGCGGTAACTAGCTAAGCGGACGTTTTTAGACACTGATTTCTAGCTGTCACGTTAAATCATTCAGGAGTGGTTGAACAATGTCCCGTGTAAATGAAGCCTAAGGTCTATGGGATGGGCACACACCGTTCCACTACAATGACCAAAGGCATCATCCATGACATATTCAAAACATCAGAAAATATTTAAGTAGCAACGTCTGTTATACTTACATCAGCCCAGACCTGCCAGGCCTCCTGAGCTTTGATAACCGTTTCATTGTACTCTTCAAGAGTGGCCTGAAATTAACAAGGACACAAGAAGCAGAAAATAAGAAGCCATTCATTTCTTCCCTATGCATTGCTCTCATCATTTACAAACTCCTAGGTTGGCATTAAATCAGACAAATGTATCAGGTGCCATTCCTAAATAAAAACCTGCAAATCAAAATGTAGGCTATACTAAATGAAGAAGCCCACCACTGTTACATGCATCAGAATTGTATGACATTTTCACAAAAGGACACAATTTTTGCTGTTGGTACCAACTAGCTCCCTCCAACTTCGCCTGAAATCCTTGGTAAGGCCATATCTTAAAAGGGGTTGTAAAGCTTCGTATTTTTTCACCTTAATGCATCCTTGCACTCTCTCCCCCCCCCCCCCCCCCAGCTTTACTTACCTGAGCTATGAAACTCTGTGGGCGCTATCCGACAATGGTTTCCCCCAGCTTCTTCCCCCTCTTCATTGGAGATTGATAGCAGCGCAGCCACTGTCTCCCGCTTCTGTAAATCTAAGCAATGAGGCGGTGCGCCAGGGCCGAGTGATACAGTCCGGCTATATTACAGGAGCGCGCTTGCAAGCTAACCCCCTTGGGAAAGTGCTTCCCAGAACTGGGGTTAGCTTTTAGAGAAGGTTAACCGCTTCAGGTGGGTCTGGATGCAATCAAGGATTAGTCCAGGTTACAATGGGTGCTGGCAATGCACTAGGCCAGGGATATGCAATTAGCAGACCTCCAGCTGTTGCAAAACTACAAGTCCCATCATGCTTTTGCCTCTGGGAGTCATGCTTGAGACTGTCTTGCTATGCCTCATGGGAATTGTAGTTCTGAAACAGCTGGAGGTCCGCTAATTGCATATCCCTGCACTAGGCAAACATGGAAAGTAGAAAAAATACGGATGGACAGCCGCACTCCAAAAGACACTTGAGTCGTCTTTATTGATGAAACAAAAGCATGCATCACAAGTACACAGCAAAAATCGTAGAACATCCGACGCGTTTCACACTTGTTCAGTGCTTAATCATGATTAACCTCTTCAGGTCCGCGCTATTGACAGAATACGTCAGCAGCGCGGACCTGAGGCGCCAGGGTCACGTCTTTGGACGTGATTTACTTGTAATTCCCCGCGCGCGCCACAGGGTGGCGCGCGGCGGGGAAAAACAGTCCCGACGCATCACCGAGGATCCGATGCGTGTACCCGGCGGCCGCGATGTCCGTCAGGTACACGCGATCGTCGGTGAGAGAGCAGGGACGTGGAGCTCTGAGTGTAAACACAGAGCTTCACGTCCTGTCAGTGAGAGGCGACTGATGCTGTTTCTCTTGTACATAGGGAGACAACATCGGTCACCTCCCCCAGTCACCCCCCTCCCCCCACACAGTTAGAACACACCCAGGCAATACATTTAACCCCTTCCTCACCCCCTAGTGTTAACCCCTTCAATGCCAGTCAGATTTATACAGTAATTAGTGCATTTTTATAGCACTGGTCGCTGTATAAATGTGAATGGCGCCAAAAATGTGTCAAAAGTGTCCGTCGCAATATCGCAGTCCCAATAAAAAAAAAAAAAAAAAAAAAAAAAAAAAAAAAAAAAAAAAATCGCAGATCGCCGCCATTACTAGTAAAAAAAAATATTCAAAAAAAAAAATCATAATTATGTCCCCTATTTTGTAGGTGCTATAACTTTTGCGCAAAGCAGTCACTTATTGTGATTTTTTTTTTTTTTTTTTACAAAAATACGTAGAAGAATACGTATCGACCTTAACTGAGAAAAAAAATAAAAAAAAAAAATAATAAATGGGATATTTATTATAGCAACAAGTAAAAAAAATATATATATATATATATATATATATTTGTAAATTGTCGCTCTTTTTTCATTATAACGCAAAAAATAAAAACCACATGGGCGATCAAATACCACCAAAAGAAAGCTCTATTTGTAGGGAAAAAGACGACGCCAATTTTGTTTGGGTGCCACGTCGCACGACCGCGCAATTGTCAGTTAAAGCGACGCAGTGCCGGAAGCTGAAATTTCGCCTGGGCACGAAGGGGGTTTATGTGCCCAGTAAGCAAGTGATTAAGCACTGAACAAGTGTGAAACGTGTCGGCTGTTCTACGATTTTTGCTGTGTACTTGTGGTGCATGCTTTTGTTTCATCAATAAAGACGACTCAAGTGTCTTTTGGAGTGCGGCTGTCCATCCGTTTTTTTCTACTTTCCATATGGTTAGCTGTTGCGGGGGGAGGAGCCAAGACAGTTGCCGAGGGAACCCCAGAAGACCAGGATCAAGCCCCCCCCCCCCCCCCCCCCCCAACAGGTCATGTTTTCAGGATTTCCCTCAGATGAAATGGCTGTGGGAATTACTAAGGCAGTAAAACTGATCAAATCACCTGTGCAAAATAATTGAAATCCTGACCTGTTGGGGGGGCCTTGAGGACTGGAGTTGAGAAACACTGCTCTAACCCAATCAATGTAAAGCAGGATGTTTGCACCTTTTTGTCAGACTCGTGATGCTTTTATTTGGACATACTCAAGTATAGCTACTGCATCTTATGTATACTGAGCATAAAACAGACTTCACTAAATTAAGTGGGATACACATAATGAAAAAAAAAAAAAATATCCCTTCAACAGACAATTGCGCAGTCATGCGATTCTGTACCCAAACAAATAGAGCTTTCTTTTGGTGGTATTTGATCATCTCTGCGTTTGTTTTTGCACTATAAACAAAAATAGCAACAATTTAGAAAAAAAAAAAAAAAAAAAAAAACACTATTTTGTACTTTTCGCTATAATATCCTTTTTTTTCCCCAAAAATATTGCAATAAGCATATATAGATTGGTTTGAGCAAAAGTTATAGAGTCTACAAAATAGGGGAAAGATTTGTGGAATTATTATTTTCTCTTGCTAGTAATGGTGGCGATCTGTGATTTTTAAATCGGGACTGACATTATAGCGGACAGATCAGACACTTTTAGTAACATTGACATTTATACAGCGATCAGCGCTATAAAAATGCACCGATTACTGCGTAAAGGTCACTGGCAGGAAAGGGGTTAACAGTAGGGGGCGATCAAGGAGTTAAATGAGTTCCCTAGGGAGCAAATCTAACTGTGGGGGGATTGGAGTGCCTGGGTGAGGGGAGCGATCATTGTTCATACTTAGTATGAACAACAGATTGCTCTCCTTACAGCCCTGAAAGCACGTTCTGTGTGGAGCGATCGCAGGCATCGGCTCCTGCGTCACGTGCCCCTAGTGGCCAAAAAGGTGAACCAATGTACAGCTATGGACGGTTCACCAAGGGGAGCCAACCTGCTGCAGAATAACTGCTGCAGCTGGTCGGGAAGGGGTTAAACACCTGCGCTCAGTGAACAAAAATATCAGCTTCTGTGTGCAACAATTAATGTTTTTGCACAATACCCCCGCCCTCTCTGCCCTGATTGGCTGACTGACTGCCAGCCACGGGAGCCAGTGGCGCTGCTGTGATATCTCAGCCAAGTGTCCAGTGTTTACACAATCATGGACATCGCTGGAGAGAGATGGGGCTCAGGTAAGTAATTAGTGGGGTGCTGGGGTGGCTGCCACACACACACAAAAAAAAAAAAAAAAGATTTAAATTTTTTTTTTACTGTAAACAGATTTTTTATTCAAATTTATTTTAATCAAAATGCTTTAGGAGTAAAAAAAGCTTTCTATTCAAGATACAGGTGGTTCTCAAAAAATTAGCATATTGTGATAAAGTTCATTATTTTCTGTAATGTACTGATAAACATTAGACCAGGGGTGGGCAAACTTTTTGACTTGAGGGCCGCAATGGGTTCATATATTGGACCCGGGGGCCGGACCAAGAATAGATGGACGGCGTGTATGTGTGAATTAATATAAATTAAATTAAAATTTGTAACATTAAATGTTTAGATTAATTTAAGGTAGAAAACAGAGTTATTTTACAAAACTACAATTGATGGCACAGTGGCTGTGTTTGAAAGCATGGCACAGTGGCTGCATTTGGCATGGCACAGTGGTGACAATTGATGGCACAGTGATTGCTTTTGATGGCATGGCACAGTGGTGACAATTGGTGGCACAGTGGCTGCGTTTGATGGCATGGCACAGTGGCTGCGTTTGATGGCATGGCACAGTGGTGACAATTGATGGCACAGTGGTGACAATTGATGGCACAGTGGTGACAATTGATGGCACAGTGGTGACAATTGATGGCACAGTGGTGACAATTGATGGCACAGTGGCTGCGTTTGATGGCATGGCCCCACAGCTCTGGACCCCCTGCATGTTACAGTTTACACCCCTTTCAGTGCAGACACCCCCCTTAGTGAAACCCCCCTCAGTGCAAACCCCCAGTGCAAACACCCCCCTCCGTGAACCCCCCCAGGTGCAAACACCCCCTCCCCATTCAGTACCTCAGATCAGCGCAGCGACGATCACGGCACATGGACAGAAGGTCCCCTCCGTACACACAGAGAGGGGGAGGTGGCAGCAGCTTCACTCGGCTGTGCCTGTGTGTCGAGCAGCGCTTACAGGCCATGGCTGTGAGAGGAGGGGATGGATGGTTTCCTGCGGTGTCACCCCCGCAACCCCCCCTCCACTTGTACCGCGGCGCTGGGCAGGCAGTCGCTGTCACTCTGACCCCCCAGTGTGTGGCGTCCCGCCCCCCCCACTTAGTATGCCTCTGGGTGGCACCGCCCTCTCAGAGGAATTCTCCAATCCCACGGGGTGAGAGGCAGCCAGAGGCGGAGCGCCCACAGTCCATCTGCGCTCGCTTCCTCCAGCCCCCTTTGAAGCATAGGCCGCAAAGCCGCGGCCTCAATTAGCGGTGATCGCGGCAAGAGGAGATCGCCGGTGGGGGCCGGATTAAAAGGTCTGCCGGGCCGTATACGGCCCGCGGGCCGTAGTTTGCCCATCGCTGCATTAGACTTTCATATATTTTAGATTCATTACACACAACTGAAGTAGTTCAAGCCTTTTCTTGTTTTAATATTGATGATTTTGGCATACAGCTCATGAAAACCCAAAATTCCCATCTCAAAAAATTTGCATATCATGAAAAGGTTCTCTAAACGAGCTCTTAACCTAATCATCTGAATCAACCAATTAACTCTAAACATCTGCAAAAGATTCCTGAGGCTTTTAAAAACTCCCAGCCTGGTTCATTACTAGAAAACGCAATCATGGGTAAGACTGCCGACCTGACTGCTGTCCAGAAGGCCATCATTGACACCCTCAAGCAAGAGGGTAAGACACAGAAAGAAATTTCAAAACAAATAGGCTGTTCCCAGAGTGCTGTATCAAGGCACCTCAGTGGGAAGTCTGTGGGAAGGAAAAAGTGTGGCAGAAAACGCTGCACAACGAGAAGAGGTGACCGAACCCTGAGGAAGATTGTGGAGAAGGACCGATTTCAGACCTTGGGGGACCTGCGGAAACATCCAGAGCCACCGTGTACAGGCTTGTGCAGGAAATGGGCTACAGGTGCCGCATTCCCCAGGTCAAGCCACTTTTGAACCAGAAACAGCGGCAGAAGCGCCTGACCTGGGCTACAGAGAAGCAACACTGGACTGTTGCTCAGTGGTCCAAAGTACTTTTTTCGGATGAAAGCTAATTTTGCATGTCATTCGGTATCAAGGTGCCAGAGTCTGGAGAAAGACTGGGGAGAGGGAAATGCCAAAATGCCTGATGTCCAGTGTCAAGTACCCACAGTCAGTGATGGTCTGGGGTGCCATGTCAGCTGCTGGTGTTGGTCCACTGTGTTTTATCAAGGGCAGGGTGAATGCAGCTAGCTATCAGGAGATTTTGGAGCACTTCATGCTTCCATCTGCTGAAAAGCTTTATGGAGATGAAGATTGCATTTTTCAGCACGACCTGGCACCTGCTCAGTGCCAAAACCACTGGTAAATGGTTTACTGACCATGGTATTACTGTGCTCAATTGGCCTGCCAACTATCCTGACCTGAACCCCATAGAGAATCTGTGGGATATTGGGAAGAGAAAGTTGAGAGACGCACGACCCAACACTCTGGATGAGCTTAAGGCCGCTACCGAAGCATCCTGGGCCTCCATAACACCTCATTTTTTGAGACAGGAATTTTGGGTTTTCATGAGCTGTATGCCAAAATCATCAATATTAAAACAAGAAAAGGCTTGAACTACTTCAGTTGTGTGTAATGAATCTAAAATATATGAAAGTCTAATGTTTATCAGTACATTACAGAAAATAATGAACTTTATCACAATATGCTAATTTTTTGAGAACCACCTGTATATTAATAATAATTTAGTTTATTCAGCATAAAAAAGGAGCTTAGTTATGTAGAATGGGGCTGTATACTCTACAATATTTACATTTTTGGTAAACTCATTCAAGAAATCCAAGCTCTGCAAGCTGAGATAACATGCACTGCATTGCAAGCTGAGATAACATTGCAAGCGGAGATAACATGCACTGCATTGATGCATTTACACATTTTCACAGTAACCATAAGATAAAAAGTTCTGAAATATTATTTTATCCCATTGTTTTGCAAATCTATGTACACTAAAAACTGTATGATTGAATCGGTTCTGATATCACCATTTTACCAACCTGACCGCTTATTCTAAATAGGAAACTAATTTGTTTGCAAATATTAAGATTCTAACTACCAGCAAGAATAAGTCTGTACATTTAAAGAGCGCCTCTCATTTCAGATCCATAATGGCAACGCCTGTTAGCAGGCGTCCACTCACCTGCTGCCGCCACATCCCTCACCTCGTTGAGGCACTGCCACCTCACTAGCCGTCCCATTAGAGTAAATGGGACTGTCGGTGAAACAACAGCAGGTCAGAGGAGGAGCTGCGGGACAGAAATGACAGTTGCACTTTAAAAATTATGATTTAAAAGAGAGTTGATTTAAAGCGGGGGTTCGCCCAAAAGTCAACTTTCTGCAATTAGATCCAGCATACTGCTGACATCTGCAGTATGCTGGTCTTTTTTTTGTACTTATCGTTTTAGCCGGGTTTCTTATCTGGCTCCGAGCGGTGATTACTTCCTGGTATAGGCATTCCCGAAGGCAATCGTAGTTGATTGACGGGCTTGGATAGCCGGTCACGGCTTGCGAAAATAGCAGAAGTGACGCTGGCGCCGTATAGTGCCGTAAACAGCCAAGTGTCGTCTCGGCTATTTTCGGAAGGCGTGATGCGCTATCCAAGCCCGTCAATCAACTACGTTTGCCTCCGGGAACGCCTACTCCCCGCAGAAATCCCTGCTCGGAGCCAGATAAGAAACCCGCCTAAAACGATAAGTGCAAAAAAAAATACAAGCATACTGCAGATGTCAGCAGTATGCTGGATCTAATTGCAGAAAGTTGATTTTTCGGTGAACCTCCGCTTTAACTCAAGCCTTTTTTACTAGCGATTTAAATCAAATCCACCCTTCATCTTGTGCAATACCACATCTTTGCAGAGCTGCCCCATCCATAGATTCTAATTCCCAATTGAGACATTAGTTGTGAATTGGTGCATTTTATTCCACCTTTAGGAGTTGATCGACATATGCTTTATATTAGGGTTGTCCCGATACCGCTCTAAGACGGAGTACAAGTACCAATACTTTAATCTCATGTGACAGTGACATGTGTCAGTATTTTTTTTTTTTTTTTTTAAGGGGGTGGGAGATGGGCAGTGTCTTTTTTGTTTTACTATTTTTTACAATAATTGTTTTATTTATTGCAATACATTTTTATTATGTGTACAGCCATGGCTAAAATGTTTTGGGAATAAAACATTTTTCAGTCTGCTGCCTCAGTTTTTATGATGGCAATTTGCATATATTCCAGAATGTTATGAAGAGTGATCAGATGAATTGCAAAGTCCCTCTTTGCCATGAAAATGAACTCAATGCCAAAAAAAAAAAATCTAGACTGCATTTCTGAAAAAGGCTTCAGGGTGCCCAAGAAGGTCTAGCAATCTCCTTGACAGTCTCCTACGAGGGAGAGGGAGATCATTGTGGCAAAGTCTTGTGCGTTTTTCGGCCAACATGTTTCGGTGCATTAACTCTTACCTGCCTAACTCGAGCGATAGGGAAATTGTTTGCAGGGCAGTATGATGTTACCACCTGAAAGAAATCAGACAGGATTAGCAAAAACAGATATTAAGCAAATTTCACTGGAAAAATCAGCAAAAAAAAAAGGGCTACACAAAGCAATCAAGCTAAACATTACAATGGTTTTGTTTTTTTAAACAAGTCATTTCTAGGATTGAGACCTCTGGCACACAGCATTGTCAGGCAGGTGACAGCCTTATTCCCTGGTTCAGTAATGTAGCTTTCTATGTCACCTCTCTGCCTCCAGCCTGCTTGCTGGACAATAGATCAGCACAAGAAGAAAAAGTTGAAGGGAGTTGTTAGGCTGAAGCACAAAACAGTAAGGGGTCCAACAGGCTATGCATTGCAACATAGGCATATGAATCACAAGAGTTGCAATATCTGTTAGTAGGTATACAGTGCAAGCCTCCCCCCCCCCCCCCCTGTAGTTACAGTGCAATGAACTGTTCTTACTATCCACTGATAGCGGCACTTCCGGCCACTAGCAGTGGGGGGGGGGGGGGTTTAACCCCTGCTAGCGGCCAAAGGGGTTATTAGAGGCTACATTGCGGTGCTTTGGAGGCATTACCCATTCATTCCAATGGGAAGGGGTGGTGGGGAGCGCTGTATTCACCGCTCCCCCACCACCCCAAAGATGCTGCTTGTAGGACTCCCCCCCCCCCCATTTCACAACTGCACCGCACCAGTGTGAACACTCAGGCTTTAACACTGGGGTGGGGAGGCATTAGAGGCAGTTTACAACCGTTTTACTGATGCTACTTTTAGCGAAAAAACTGCCTGAAAACTGCCTTAAACCTGTTGTAAATACTCACATATATTTAGTGGTTCTGTTTTAATGGGCCCAAGCCTCATTAGCTAAACAGGGGGGGGCATCGCACCTTTTTTGTTAGTTTCTGCCACACCCCCACTCCTACTTTAAACAGGGCTTTTAGCCCTGGTTCACACTGGGCTGCGGGAGTGAAATCGCGCGATTTCAGCTGAACTCGTGCGATTTCACTCCCTCTGGCAGTTCCGATTTCGGCGCGATTTAGGAGACATTTGTGCAGAGTTCTGCACAGATGTCAATGTAAATCGCGTCCTGAAATCGCAAAAAGTAGTACAGGAACTACTTTTTGAAATCGGTGCAGCGCCGCAGATGCGGAGTCGCACCGATTAGGACGGTGTCATAGCCGGCAATTGCCGCCGATTTGAGATGCGATTTCACATGTGAAATCGCATCTCAAATCGAACTAAATCGTATCCAGTGTGAACCTGGGCTCAATCACATTTGCCTAAGCCCCATCATGTCAACAGAGGGGCCCAGAAGGTGTTAGCAGAGGGCCTTTCTTTAATTTTTGGGGTGTAGATGGATAAAGTCAGTGCCGCTGGGGGCAGGGTGAAGGCAAGGTAGGGGGGGCCCACATTGGAAAGGCTTACAGGGCCTCTGGAGTTCTAACAGCATGAGCATAAGTATGTCTTATGGCCAGGCAGTTTTTACACTGACAGGAAGACACAATGGATTAACAGAGCTCAACAACGCCATGGAAGTTCAATGAGAAACAAGCCATCCCCAAACGCTGTCAGTGCGATTTGACAGTTCAGAATTGCATGGCAAGTCGCATTGCCATTGCCTGCAATTGAACCTTTCAAAGCATTGTGACTCAAGCCACAGCAACTTTGAAAAAGGCTCATTAACTTTTTTTTTTTTTGCGATTTGAAAAAAAAATGAAATCGGAGCTCCAAATTGCACTGATCTGCGGCTTTGAAACTGCACTGGAGTAAAATGATCTTAAAGCCGCAGTGGTGCAAACCAGGGCCAGTTACACACTGTATGCTTTTTTCATATTTCATGTCTGAGGATTAAATCCACTGTAAGGTTTTACAGTGAGGAAAAAAAAAAAAAAAAAAAGTATTTGATCCCCCTGCTGATTTTGTACGTTTGCCCACAGACAAAAAAAAAGTCCATAATTTTAATGGTAGTTTTATTTTAACAGCGAGAGACAGAATAACCAAAATATCCATAAAAAAAAAAAATTTCACTCCTTCCTGCCCAGGACAGCTTTCAGAGCGGTCACACTTTGAATGACGATTGCACGGTCATGCAACACTGTACCCACACTAATTTTTTTACACGCCGGCATGTTATCCTGCTGGACATCATCACGCCCAGTCAGGGTAACAGAACCACTTCTTGGCTGTCATTCTGCATACAGGCAATGAGCTGAGATTAGGAGCACTTACCCTAGGTTCACACCAATGCGTTTTTAGTGCGTTTTGCAGTTTACAGAAATGCACTACAATTCATTTAATCTGGTTTCCTTAGATTCAAGTTCAAATTTATGCGTTTTTAAAAAAGACGTCCACTCTGGTTTCTCTTCAGAATGACGGAAATCTTCCCTGGCTTTCTGGATTTTGTGGCACCTGCCCCATACAGTTTGGGAGAGAACACCTGCTCCCCTTCCAGTCGGGGGAGTGGTTAGTATTTCCTGAATGTGATTAGGAGGGAGCGATGGGAGTAGCCGAGCACAGGCTCTCCCTAAACTTTCTGAGCTCCTTTCCTCCTGGCTGGGATGGGTGCTGCTGGTCCGGGGTGTGCACTCCGTTGAAAAGCCTATGGTGATGTGCCCCGGCAGTGGCAGTCCAGGGGTGCCGTAAATGCACTTGTGTTTCTACCGGCACATTTGCTTTTTGGCACCTTGGTCACATCACTATATCACACTTTTTAACCACCTGCCTCTAGGGCCAGGCCTTTTGGTCAGGACCAGAGGAATTTTGGATTCCTGGCCCGAGGGCCGGCCATTGTACTGCACAATGGTCACTTTTTCACTCTCCTCATCTTCCTTCTCCCCCACTTTCTTTTTTGTTTCCCCTTTGTTACTTATGTTGTTTTTTTTGTTTGGTGTTCACGTTGGATTATTAGGGTGCGGGTCCTCGGGCCAGCCCTGAATGTTTTGGGAGTGGGTGGACATGGCCTGGCTTAGTTCGCCTGCTCTCCAGGGTCCCCCTTCGGGGGAGATCCACCTAGTACTGGGAGGGTTCTGTTTCAGCTGACCCTCTAAAGCAGTGGTCATCAACCTTGTCCTGCAGGGCCCACTAACAGACCAGGCTTGCAAGATAACTGAAATACATCACAGGTGATATCATTTTCTGCTCAGTGATTGCAGTATTCTAGTCTGCATCTCCCCAGGGTAATACATAAAACCTGGCCTGTTAGTGGGCCCTGCAGGAATGGATGATGACCACTGCTTTAAGGAATGGGGTCTGTGTCGCCTTCGGTTGCACAGATCATGCGAGTACCTCAGTCCCTGTCAGGAGCCTAACACCCCGGGGGATCAGGGTTGGGTCCTTCTTACAGAGACAGAGGTGAAGGGAGTATACGCCGCAATTGGGAGGTCAAGCGAGCGAGATCCCAAGTTCGCACATCTGATACGCCTGCAGCCCCACTTTTTAAGTAAGAGGCCACTTGGCTACCTTTTTTTATGCTGTAATTTTTAAATAAAATGTATTACGCTATGGGTACTTTGTTTTATGTCCATATGTGCATTCCGGATATGAGGCCATTATCCCAGAGCCAGCCAATCCTTTAGTGCGCAGGCACAATCCTGTCAAGCTTTGTGTGACTATCTTTTTCAATAAAGAAGTCATACATATGTGGTAAGCGCAATATATATCTTGAGCACTTCAGGTGAAGATGTTTATATTCTGTACGGTGAAGGAACACAGTATTACTTTGGAATAAGATTGCATGCAGAGTGTTGGAAGAAAATCTGCTGAATTTTTTTGCACTGCACATCTATTGGGACTATCAATATTAGGACTCAAAGCACTAATTAGTGTCAACGGACAGCCTAAAACTTTACAAGTTATTATATGTTGGTTTGTAGTATTTTTTGGGTAATAACACAGTAACTTATATTGTACGGCAGTTCTTTCTAGGAACTATAATAGTGCCCTCCATCCCAACCCTTTTTTCCCCTTCTTACGGAGGACCAGGTGGGTAAGTGCCTGGTATGGAAGCGGTTAATTTCTCGTGCTCCTTGTGTCTACATTTAAAGTGCACACACAAGCAACATTTACACCAGCTGGGCATATGTGGATAGGTAGGGATAGATAGAAGAGGCAGAGATCATAACTTGCATTTCCAAATTTGGTATCCTGCTTAGTATTTCTCACTCTTCGTTGTTTTGTTCAGCCACCGAAGCAAACAAAATACCCAGTACTTCTAGATATGGTGGAGCATGTAGTAGCAACTAGAGAACATGCAAAATGGTGTTTACGCAAATTAAAAATAATCATTAGCATGTCTGGTCGCCTAGAAGAATTCATGAAAAAAGTTCAATGTGCTTCTGTAACCAGTCCACAGCATCCAGTGCCTCCTAGAAATAACTAAACCTACAAGACAGAATAGATTACAGTGTAACAATTTGTATCCCTACAAAATATCTATTCCACGTTAATGTATCAAAGAATCACAAAATGAAGCTCATGGGGTTGAGCATGCATAAATGAGTCATAAAAGAACACAACATGCCTGGTCTCATTGGTCTGTGCCGTGCCTAGATACAATGAGTCAGTGCTGCATAATAACCCCTCTGCATCTGTATTATCCAACTGACTAAGCATGGATATCTTAAGGGGCTGAATAAAAAGTAAATAAAGTTGGGACCACTGCAAAAAAAAAAAAGCCTAGCTGCTGTACATAATTAACCACTTGCTTACTGGGCACTTAAACCCCTCTCCTGCCCGGACCAATTTTCAGCGCTCTCACTCTTTGAATGACAATTGCGCGGTCATACAACACTCTACCCAAATGATTTTTTTTTCATCATTTTTTCCCCCACAAATAGAGCTTTATTTTGGTGGTATTTGATCCTCTTTGCCTTTTTTTTAAACAAAAAATAAAGACCAATTAAAAAAAATAAAGAAATACAAAACCGTTTTATATTTTGTTATAACATTTTGCAAACAGGTAATTTTTCTCCTTCATTGATGTACGCTGATGAGGCGGCACTAATGGGCTTCAATAGGGCAGCATTAATTAGGTGGCACTAACTGGCACCACTGGTGGGCATTGATAGGTGGCAGTGATGGCCATTGATAGGTGGTTCCGATTGGCACTTAGGGTAACCACGTGTCCCGGATTGTACGGGACAGTCCCGCATTTTGCGGGTCTGTCCCGGGCACCTTCATTCCAGGACGATACAGTGTCCCGGAATGAAACTGTCACAGCCACCCCCAGGCCAATCCGATGTCCCCAAAAAAGGCAGCCACATCACCGCTTTACTTACTGACAGTACTTGTCCTGGCCGGGAATGGCTAGAGGAGCACAATCCTCACCCTCTGCTTGTGATTGGAGAAATCATAAATCCTGCCTCTTGTGTCCAATTACTGTGCTGTGATTTGTTTCAGCACAATCTGATTTTTGGGAAGGGAAGGTGTCCCTGAATGGTAGTTTGGAAATGTGGTCACCCTAGTGGCACTGGCTGGGGGTACTGGTGTGCACTAATGAGGCAGAATTGCCTCTTCCACTGGGGACTGATGTCCCTGTCACGCTGTCAGCGCAAAGAGAAAAAAAAAAGTGACTACCGAGCTTTGTTTAGATCACGTGATCAGCTGTCATTGGCTGTCAGCTGATCCCTTGGTAAGGGCCTGGGACCGGCACCTTACTCGGATCTGTGATCACCCAAGTCTCAGTGATCACAGCGTGCACCACGTGCAAAAAGCAGGACGTCTATTGATGTCCTCCTGGCAATTGGGGTCTGCACTGTGGCAGTCATTCGGCTATAGCGTGGGCCCTTAGTGGTTAAGTATATGCAAACCCATAACCAAGTCTTAGGCCCCTTTCACACGTGGCGGATCTGTTCAGCTGAGTCCGCCAGCTCAGCGGGGGATTGCTCTGTTGGCCAGTAAATAACAGGTCCATCTCTGCTCACTGAGCGGGGGGAGAGACCTGTCAGAGCCCCACTCTCCTCTATGGGGAAATCAGACGAAAATGGACGGCGTGTCCGTTTTCATCCGATCAGCCAAGAAGGATGGCAAACGTATCGCCATACATCTGTTTTGAGTTGATCAGATGGCAGATGAGTGTTAGGGGACACATCTCCGCTTACATCCGCCTTCCCATAGGAGCCAATGAATGGCCCGCTTGGATCCGCCTGAAGAACGGGCAAGTGGATCCGAGCGGGCTTAACCTGTGAAAGGGGCCTTATACAAGCTTTATAAACATCTGCAGCTTTTATTTTAATACCGGGTGATCTTGCTACAAAAGGTTCAGGTACTTCCTGCTATAGGGTGACTACGCTCTGTGCTCATCTTCTAGTTCTCCTGTGTTGTCAATCAGGTTTCCCAAAATTACAAGTGGCTGCTTCTGTGCCTATGATAAAGGCAACGTCCTCTGTCACCATCCGGAAAACCCATCCTGAGAAATGCCATGCAGCCATTGTAGAAGAAAAAAAAGTGGCTGCGAAGGATTAGCAGAACCAAGATGCAACAAGTTTATTTTTCCTGGCAAACAACTGTCACCCAGTTACCTTCAGCAATCCAGTTACAAATCTCTGCTTTTCTTGCAACGGATCTGATTTTCTGCAGACAGAGTAGAACTTTTGTCCAAAGGGCATTGGCCAGAAACTTGTCTTGCATACAAATAGCAAAAAAACTGTCGGCCAACAAACACGAAACACATTTTTTAGCTCTTTAGTGCCACCGTTTGGGCAACTTTTGCTAATGTGTTATGGTGAGCATTGCTTCCGAGTATGCGCATTTGTACTTTGGAGTTTTGTCCGATGCACTTGTGTACACACCATCGAAAGATCAGTCAACACAATTGTTGGCAGACAATTTTAAAGCATGCTATCCCACATTTGTCCGTGGAAAATCCGACAATTGTCCGATGGAGCATACAAACGGCCGGATTTTCCGACAACAGCCTGTCATCACACAATTCCTGTTGGATAAACCGATTGTGTGTACGAGGCTTAAGACTATGTGGTTGCTATGGGTTACTGCACATTCCACTCACTCAGCCTAAACCCCTAGAGCCGCCATAAGGCAAACTGTAGTCTGGACCCGGACTGAGTGACAGCACTATGCGAAGCACCAGCCAAACAGTCCTCAAACCAGGACCCTCCCTCCTCTAGGGCCACCGGTCACCTAACATCCAATGATGTTATGCGCATGCCCCACTGCCCAGCATTACAGAAGGATGAAGTTGAACTTCCTCCATTTGCATCTGCAGCCTGCTTTGTCTTCTGTCTTCCCAGCACTAAAAGATACTGTAATGATGGGGACACCCGATACAAAGGAGGGAGCTCTGATGGGGACATTCGATGCAAAGGGGACAAGCTAACGGGAACACCCGATGCACAGACGGGCGCTCTGATGGGGTCACCCGATGGATGGGGGGGGAGGTGGGAGACGTGCTGAAGGAAACACCCGATGAACGGGGGGGGGGGGTTCCAATGGATTGTGTTAGGATGATCAGTGTGGTCTTAGGAAATCAAGGGTGCTGGCAATGCACAAGGCAACAAATGGAAAAAGGAAATATGGACAGCCGCACTCCAAAAAACCTTGGGT
Source organism: Rana kukunoris (assembly GCA_029574335.1). Classification (NCBI taxonomy): domain Eukaryota; kingdom Metazoa; phylum Chordata; class Amphibia; order Anura; family Ranidae; genus Rana; species Rana kukunoris. The sequence goes on from CM056049.1 coordinate 165,130,766, forward strand.
TGTCTTTATTTAAAAAGGAAAATGCACTACAAGTCACAGCACAAAATACAGGGATGAACAGCTGGCGCGTTTTTACACGATTAACGAGTGCTTAGTCACTAGTTATTAGTTCCAATGGAGACATCCGATGTACAGGGGGGGTGCTCCGATGGGGGACACCCAATGTCAAGAGGGGGAAACCTACGATGCAAATGGGGGGGCACGCAGATGCTGCAGGGGGGCCCAATGCAAGAGGAGGACACTCCGATGGGGGACACCCAATACAAGGGGGGGCTAGCCACCAGATGCGGGGGGACGGGGGACAGATGTTCTGATGAGAACACCTGATGCTCGGGGGGGGGGGGAGCTCTGATATAAGAAGGCACCCTGATGGGAACACCCAACATAAAGGCGGTATGCCTATGGGGACAACCCATGTAAGGAGGTACTCTGATGGGGACAGCTGATGCAAAGGGGCGCTCTGATGCACAGGGAGGGGGGGGGGCAGGATGCTCCAATGAAGACACCTGATGCACGGGGGGCACGCAGATGGAGACACTTCAAATGCGGGGGACACCCTATGCAAAGGGGGGGGTCACTCCGACTGGGACACCCTATGCAAAGGGGTGGGGGCACTCCGACTGGGACACCCTATGCAAAGGGGGGCACTCCGACTGGGACACCCTATGCAAAGGGGGCACACTCCTATAGGGAAAACCAATGCAAAGGGATGGGGGGCACCCTGATGGGGTGTATTTTTGGAGAGACATACAATGACTATATATAATCCTCCCTGAGTCATAGCACAATGAGATGGAGACTTCTGATGGAAGAACATGTTGCTGACCCCCCATGATTCAGTCCTGGGGGGGCTTTATAGGTAGAAGTGACATGTATGTGTAGAGGTCAGCCATGGAAGAACATCCCTGCGTCCCCTTACAGTAGGTTCTCGGGATGAGTGGTAGGCATGCACCCAAATATAATGCCGTGTACACTGTCCGGGGGGGGGACACAGCGTGCACCTACCTCTCCTTTTCCTCCCCATGTCCCATTGTACACCCCGTCGTTGTCCTCTCTCAGTCCCAGCTCCTTCAGCCAGGAATACTGCGGCTGGTTTATGAGTAGAGAAGACATCGCCGCCAGCCGCCTACAACACGGGGAAAAGATTCTCCTTTTCAGCAAAACCTGCCTGGAAAGAGGAAAGGTGAAGTGCAGCATGGTGGGAAGTCAGCCTGGCAGCTGGGACTGCTAATAAGAATTAGGATAGGAGACCCACCTCCAGCTTTCCCAGCGTCTGATTGGTCAGACCAAGGCTCGGCCCACACAAGTTCAGTCTCTGTCATGTCAGCACGGATTGCTGGTGTGAGTCACAGCTCTGGAGTACTGCCACCTGCTGGACACAGCCTGCCTACCTCCTTCCTGATTCTATAGAACCATTATAAGTATCATTGTTCAGTCCTCCAGCCACACAAATCTTTATTCAGCAGAGCAGTGAATGTGGGATTAAAGGGGAGTTCCAGCCAAAAATTGTGTTTATTAAAAGTCAGCAGCTACAAAAAGTGTAGCTGCTGGCTTTTAATAAACATTCACTTACCTTCTCCACGTTCCAGCGACGCGCCGACTGGGGCCCCGCTCCTCTCCGCTCCTCTCCCCGGCCGGCGTCTTCATTCCGACTGTGGGCACCCAGTCGTGACAGCCTTCGGCTTCACGACCGTGCACCCACTGCGCAAGCCGCACTGCGCATGCGCGCGCGGCACGGTCCGCCGCTGATTGGACAGACGATCGCATAGGACCTGTCATGTGTCCCAATGTGATCGCCAACAGGGAGGGGCTGGTGTAGGCAATTAAAGGGTCACTAAAGTCAGGGATTTAAAAAAACAAAAATAACAAACATGTGATACTTACCTCCACTGTGCAGTTCGTTTTGCACAGAGTGGCCCAGAAACCTGTCTTCTGGGGTCCCTCGGCGGCTATCTGGGCTCCTCCTCGCAAAAGCTTTCCTTCTTCATGCGAGGGTGCTCGCATGGAGGAAAGCTTTTGCGAGCGCGCTCCCGTGATACAGCGGAAGGCATAGCCGCCGACTGTATCACTCGGCTCCGCCCCCCAGCGCGCCGCGTCATCCGCCCTGATTGACAGCAGCGCTAGCCAATGGCTGCGCTGCTATCAATCCGCCCAGCCTAGCCAATCAACAGCCAGGCTGGGAACCGAAGAGGACGATGTGGACGCGCCCGGGAGATTCGAACGGTCAGGTAAGTACAACGGGGGCTCGGGGGGGGGCCGGTGCTGCTAGATGTTTTTTTACCTTCATGCATAGGATGCATGAAGGTAAAAAAACTTGTACCTTTACAACCCCTTTAAGCTTAATTGCCTAACCAGCCCCTCGGCAGAAGCAGGAAGTGGGACAGGAAGTCCCACTCCTCCTGAAGCCCCCACTCCCCCCCCAAAAAAAATTACATGCCAAATGTGGTATGTAAGGGGGTGTGGAGTGGATTAAGCGGAAGTTCCATTTTTGGGTGGAACTCCGCTTTAAGGTGCAGCTTCTTCACCCTTTCTAAGTACTTCATTTTGTTTTGTTCCTCTCCTCTTAAAACCACTTCCATACCAGGCACTTACGCACCTTCCTGCCCAAGCCAATTTTCAGCTTTCAGCGCTGTCGCATTTTAATGACAATGCGCGGTCATGCTACACTGTACCCAAACAATTTTTTTATCATTTTGTTCCCACAAATAGAGCTTTCTTTTGGTGGTATTTCATCACCTCTGCAAATTTTTTGCGCAACAATTAAAAATAGACCAAAAATTTAAAAAAAAAATGTTTTTATTTTTTTCTGTAATTTTTTTGTAAATAAGTAAGTTTTCTTCTTCAATTGGTGGCACCAATGGGCACTGATGAGATGGCACTGATAGGCGCCGCTGGTATGCGGCACTGATGGGCACTCATAGGCGGGATTCATAGGCGGCACTGGGCACTCATAGGCGGCACTGGGCACTCTTAGGCCGCACTGATGGGCACTTATGGGTGGCACTGATGGGTACTTATGGGTGGCACAGATGGGCACTGATAGGTGGGCACTGGGCATGGATGGGCACTGAGGGGTGGCACTGATGGACACTGATGGCATTGCTGGGCATCACTTGTTTATCCCATATTGTGCCAGTTAGTGCCCATGTTGCCAGTCAGTGGCCATTTGTGGGCACTGATTGGCATCTATTCTCATTTTTTTAATGTTTTTTTTTGCCCCCTTACCTGGTGGTCCTGGTGGCTTCCCTGGTGGTCCAGTGTGGGCATCGGAGGGGGGCTGCGCTGATAAACAATCATAACAACCCTGTCAGGAGAGCCGCCGATCGGCTCTCCTCTACTCGCGTTTGTCAGACGCGAGTGAGGAAGAGCCAATCAACGGCTCTTCCTGTTTACATTTGGATTTGGATTTGACAGGTGCCTGCTCCCAAGTTCCAGGTAAGATTGCCACAGCGATCTATGAGCATTTCTGGCCCCTCCTCCTTTCCCCCCCCTCTGCCTTCTGGGGCACACATAGGTCCCAGAAGACGGCAGGACCATTCAGAAAGCGCAGAGTAATTCGCACCTGAGGGCTTCACTACCAGTTTCACTTACAATGCCGGAGCCGACTGACAAAGCGGCTCAGGGTGCCAACATCGATCGATCCCTGGACAAGTGTCCTTATATTAAAAGTCAGCCACTACAGTAATTCTTAATCAACCCTAGGTCACGTTGTAAAGGCATTCTTCAGTACCTCGTACATTGGAAAGGGTTTGGTCCTGAGGAACAGGCTTATCCCTAGACATGTGCACACTATAAAATATTTTGTTTCGGAATTTCATTTTCGTCTGAAATTCGTTTTTATTTATTGTGTTTCGTTAAAAAATGCATTCTTCCGAAAATCCAAATTAATTAAAGCGGTGGTTCACACAAAAAGTGAACCTCCGCTTTTTGGATCCCCCCCCCCCCCCCCTCCGGTGTCACATTTGGCACCTTTCAGGGGGTGGGGAGTGCAGATACCTGTATAAAACAGGTATTTGTACCACTCCTGGGTTCTGACTCCCGCCCCTTTACGTCATCATCCCCCCCCCCCTGCTGCCTTTTGGGAAGCATGCACTTCCTGATTACCCTTACCGAGGATGGCGACGGAAGCAGCCGAGGACCGAGTGATTGCTCAGCCTCGTCTGCTGACATCGCGGGCGCACTGGACAGGTAAGTGTCCCTTTTTTAAAAGTCAGCAGCTGCAGTATTTGTAGCTTCTGGCTTTTAAAAAAGAAATCGGGTGGACCTCCGTTTTAGGGTCGAATCTGTCATTGAGGAGACCGATCTGTGTACCTTGTACATAGGGACACAGATCGGTCACCTCCCCAGTCACTCCCCCTCCCCTTACAGTTAGAACACTATGTAGGGAATACATTAAACCCCTTCCTCACCCCCTAGTGTTAACCCCTTCAATGCCAGTCACATTTATACAGTAATTAGTGCATATTTATAGCACTGAGTATAAATGTGAATGGCGTCAAAAATGTGTCAAAAGTGTCCGATGTGTCCGCCATAACATTGCAGTCCCAATAAAAATCGCAGATCGCCGCCATTTCTAGTAAAAAAAATAAAATAACAAAAATAATTCTGTCCCCTATTTTGTAGGCGCTATAACTTTTGCGCAAACCAGTCGCTTATTGCGATTTTTTATCTTTAACAAAAATATGTAGAAGAATACGTATCGGCCTAGACCAATAAATTGGGATATTTATTATAGCAACAAGTAAAAAATATTGTATTTTTTTCAAAATTTTCGCTCTTTTTTGTTTATAGCGCAAAAAATAAAAACCGCACAGGCGATCAAATACCACCAAAAGAAAGCTCTACTTGTGGGAAAAAAAGGACGTCAATTTTGTTTGGGAGCCACGTCGCAGTCAGTTAAAGCGACGCAGTGCCGGAAGCTGAAACTTCACCTGGGCAGGAGGGGGGTATATGTGCCCAGTAAGCAAGTGGTTAAGCTCACCTACAGGCGTTTGTATACAGCCTGAAAAAAATATTTACCAAGGAAATCATTTATCCAGGGATTGAACTTTATTAGCAGTAAGCTGTAAACAGTTTAATAAACCAGCCAACAGACATATTGGCTTAAACATTGCAGCCACAGCATTTCAACAAATGGAGCCCAGAACAAATAAGTTTGCCAAAAAAAGCTAAATATTAATTGCTGCCCATGTAAACTGGCAACTCCAGAGAGCTGTATTATTCTTGCAGTATAACAAAGTACACCTACTACATAAAACGCAGGAAACATTTAGGCCGGGATCACACCTATGCGAATTGTTTGCAGCTTAAACCGCATCCAATTCGTTAAAAAAAAGACATTAAAAACGACGTTAAAATTTAGAGCATGTTCTAAATTTTTATTGCCCATTTTTTACGTCATGAAAAATTCTCTGTAGCCTACACTAGGGTTGTTCCGATACCACCTTTTTAAGACCGAGTACAAGTGCTGATACTTTTTTTCAAGTACTCGCCGATACCGAATACTGATACTTTTTTTTTTTAATGTCATGTGACAGTGGCGTTTTTTTTTTGTTTTGTTTATTTTTGTTAAATTTTTTTTCACAGTGGCATTTTTTGAATTTTTTTAGAGGGGTGGTAGTGGATTGTCAGTGTGTTTTTTAATTTTTTTATTACTACAGTATTTACATTTTATTTTTTTAATTATTTATCGCAATTTTTTTTTTTTTAATCAGCCCTGTTGGGGGGGCTTTGGTGAGATATTAGGGGTCTTAACAGACCTCTGACATCTCCCCTTTAAGACAGAGAAAGGGACTAGGGAAACAGATTCCCCTGTCCCTTTCTCAGCAGCCTAAGCTGTGCTGAAAATGAATGGAGAGATCACAGCGTCTTCTCTTCATTCATAAACTGAAACATTGTAATCACAGTTTACAATGTTTCAGTTCTGTGAATGGACAGAGTCATCACTGACTCTGTCCATTCGGAACAGTAAGCGGCTCCTACCGCCGCTCTCCATCCTGACAGTTCCAGGAGGACACGGGGGAGAGAAGGAAACAGCGGGGGGCACGGGGGAGAGAAGGAAACAGCGGGGGACACGGAGGAGAAAAGGAAACATCGGGGGACACGGAGGAGAGAAGGAAACAACAGGGGGCATGGGGGAGAGAAGGAAACAGCGGGGGACACGGAGGAGAGAAGGAAACAGCGGGGGACACGGAGGAGAGAAGTAAACAGCGGGGGACAAGTAACGGGTGAAGCATCGGTACCGATACCAAGCATTTGCCCGAGTACTGGTACTCGGGCAAATGCTTGGTATCGGTACCGATACCGATACTAGTATCGGTATCGGGACAACCCTAGCCCACACACGATCGTTTTTTAATGACATAAAAAAAAAATGTAATTTTTCACATCCCGAAAAACGGCCGTGTGTACGCGGCATCAGGATATCATCTGTTCTATATTTTTTAATTCTTTATTTATGGTGCATATAGAAGTTGAATGCTGTACAAGACTTTTTGATTCATCATTGGCCCAGTAACTTTTAGTTGAGAATCAAATATGTATCTTTACGCCCAGATCATTAGGCTATATATAGGACTGAGCCTCTGGGTGTTGCCCTCTGGCAGCCAATCAATTGGAGTTGATAGTTCCGCTGTGCATGTTGGGGAGTACTTAAGGGAGAGACGTCATTGGTCCGGGGTCGTCGATCCTGGTCTGTCGTCCCACCACCCCCCCCCCGTGTGTGGCCCTCATAGCCAGGGGTGCGTGTTCAATTGTTCCTGGCTCTGGGACCATGTTGGTCCGGAGTTGTGATCTACTAAGTAGGCCTGGTAGTCAGACTGGGTCTACGTTCACAGAGTGGTCCTGTGCTGTCCGTCCTGGAGGGAGGAAGCCACTTGATGAAGAACCTATCTTGGAGAGCACCGAGCACGAAGCTGGTATCTCAGGAGAGGCCCTGAACTTCATCGAAAGACGCACCATTACTGAAAGGCTGAATGATGGTCGCCTGTCTGTTCTAATGCCGCGTACACACGATCATTTTTTGTGATGAAAAAAAACGGCGTTTCCTGTGAAGTAAAAAAACGACGTTTTTGAAATGTCACTTTTCAAAGACGATGTTGCATACACACCATCGTTTTTTTCACAAAAAGCGAGGTTACGTTCACCACTCTTTTCCATTGAAGCTCGCTTCATAACTAGCTTCTGGGCATGCGCGGGTTGAAAAACGTCGTTTTGAACGACGTTTTTGCTACACACGGTGACTTTTTGTGAAACAAAAAACGACGTTTTTTTTTTTGGTCGTTTTTTTTAAGACAAAAAACTACGTTTTGCCCACACACGATCAATTTAAATGACGTTTTAAAAAACAACGTTTTTTTTCATCGCAAAAAACGACCGTGTGTACGCGGCATTAGTTTCACAAGAAGTTAATCGGGAGAGATCCGGGTGCTTAAAGTATAAGATTTCCTATCATCTGTGCCCAGTCTTGCCACACAAAATTAATCCAGTGCTGAGTAATCCTCTTTTAATGTTCAGTGAAAATTAACAGAATTCCAGATAAAAACTTGCCAAATTATAAAGTCTGTTTCTGTCTTCTTGCTTTGAATGACAGGTTATTTACATATCTAGCTTGGACATGTTTATCATATGTTATGTTATGTTTATCATAACATGAGGTGATCCAAAGTTCATTGTATATTACCAGGATGTGTTATGTGGGGGAGGGGTGGATTTCTCACTTTTTATACTGTGAATCACCTCATGTTATGATAAACATAACATAACATATGATAAACATGTCCAAGCTAGATATGTAAATATGAAAATGTGGATTGTGTATATGTGACATGTACTCCTGCACTGATTGTCTAAATCTAAATTGTCAAATATTCAAAAAATCCATAAAAATATATAAACAAATATCCATGAACACCAGTGTTAATTTAAACCATATAAAATAAATTAATATTGTATAAAGTACAAAGTTCGGATCCTGTTGGTACGTGCTATTGCACCTAGAAACAGTCCTTAATCCTTTAATTTTCTTATTCCAAGTGAAAAACGTGCTCTATACTGTGGAGTCATGTATGTTCTCCGTGACTTGGCACCCTTAATTAGTGTCACCACCACCTCTAGTAAAGATTGCGCTCACCAGATCACATAAGGTAAACAGCATGTAATATCCTTTAAGTAGCGGTTCGGGTCTGATATACAAGATAAAGGATCGTGCGGAACCGCTACTTAAAGGATATTACATGCTGTTTCCCTTGTCACAGGTGTTTACAATAACTGCAGCAGATTGATATATATTTAAATTACACACTTAGTTGCGCCAGTGTCACAATACACATAGATATGTAAATAACCTGTCACTCAAAGCAAGAAAAGAGAAACTGACTTTTTATTTAGGCAGGTTTTTTTTTTGGAATTCTGTTAATTTTCACTGAACATTAAAAGAGGATTTCTCAGATCTGGATTGACTCTGTATGGCAAGACTGAACACAGATTATAGGAAATCTTTTACTTTACATTGTGACATAAACTTAACTGCTTTACATCCACTTTAACTGCTTGCCGACCAGCCGCCGTCATTCTACGACGGCAGGCCGCCAGGCACACATGATCATTTGGTACAGAGCGAGGACCGGGAGCTATGTGTGTAAACACACAGCTCCCGGTCCTGTCAGCGGGGGAAACGCTGATCTTCTGTACATACAATGTATAAACAGAAGATCAGTGACTTCCCCTAGTGAGGCCACCCCCCTACAGTTAGAACACACCCAGGAACACACTTAACCCCTTCCCCGCCCCCTAGTGTTAACCCCTTCACTGCCAATAGCATTTTTATAGTAATCCAATGCATTTTTATAGCACTGATCGCTGTAAAAATGCCAATGGTCCCAAAAATGTGTCAAAAGTGTCCGAAGTGTCCGCCATAATGTCGCAGTACTCAAAAAAATTGCTGATCGCCGCCATTACTAGTAAAAAAAATATATTAATAAAAATGCCATAAAACGACCCCCTTTTTTGTAAACGCTATAACTTTTGCGCAAACCAATCAATAAACGCTAATTGCGATTTTTTTTTTACGAAAAATATGTAGAAGAATACGTATCGGCCTAAACTGAGGAAAAAATATTTTTTTTATATGTTTTTTGGGGATATTTATTATAGCAAAATGTAAAAAATATTGAATTTTTTTCAAAATAGTCGCTCTATTTTTGTTTATATCGCAAAAAAAAACAAAAAAACGCAGAGATGATCAAATACCACCAAAAGAAAGCTCTATTTGTGGGAAAAAAAGGACGACAATTTTGTTTGGGAGCCACGTCACACGTCTGCGTAATTGTCAGTTAAAGCGATGCAGTGCCGAATCACAATATGGTCCAGGGGTTAAGTGGTTAATCCTGTGTTGAGAGTATTTTGGACCGAATGTGTCTCCATCTTTGGGAAGGTCTGTGGCAGAGACTGTACCATATTCTGTGTGCCATCTCGGCTGCTAGGCTAGTGAGAGAGGCCTATCCGGGTGCGCATTACCCACTCTGGCTAGACGAAAGCTGTTTTGCTGGAAGCAGGAGTGTTTCCGGACAGAAGTTGTACACCTGAACCTATTACCTGTTACCCTTCTACCTCTTCAACTACTTATTTTATTCTTTTACCAAGTTCAGCAAATAAAGCAACGAAAAAGAAGTCTAAAGTGTGGACATTGAACTTTTTCTCAACTCTCAACTGATACCCTAGACGGCAATAGAAATAGAGGTAACATGCCACCCAAAACAATCCAGCAGCTCCTCTGGGGGTAGTGCTATATATATATATATATATATATATATCTATATATATATATATATATATATATATAGATATATATATATATATATATATACTGTAGATAGATCTTCTTTAGTATCACTTTAAGTAAAATAGGAGACTGTGAAAAGGCGCTTGTGTAACATCAAGGGGGAGGAAAATCAAAGTCTAAAAGGACAACACATTTTGAGTAAAGCATTATATAATTCCCTCTTGAATATGTTACCAGAGTTTTTATGTTTGCTGACTAACTATTCTTAATTACAACAAAGCAAACAACAAAAAGTGCAAAGCGCTTAAGTAAAGAAATTTGTAATTGCATGGACCATGGAAAGCATAACCACCCACAGCTGTTCTGTAAAAGATGTGCTGCAATAATACCCTCAGTAGCTAATTATATAGGCCAGGGATCCTCAAACTACGGCCCTCCAGCTGTTACAGAACTACAAATCCCATGAGGCATTGCAACACTCTGACATTCACAGACATGACTAGGCATGATGAGAATTGTAGTTCCTGAACACCTGGAGGGCCATAGTTTGAAGACCCCTGCCCTAGGCTGTCTGTCTGTAGGCTGGATGATGTAGGCCCGGTTCACACTATCACAACTTCAAAGTCGCACGACCTTGAAGCTGACATCCCTGCACAACAAATCAGGGACATTCCGTCAAAATCAGGGACAATACCTCGAAATCCAAAAAACCAAGTGGCCCCTGGTGTAAGGTGACGAGATTTTTAAAATAAAATCCAGGGACATTTTTTTTTACTAGTAATGGCGGCAATCAGCGACTCTCTGCCCCTTAGTCGCCCGCCTCACAGCCTGTCAAGTCTTACTCCATGCCCCGGCTACTACTGGGTGCGGAGTGGTGAAATATCACTCCACTAGGGAAGGCAAGGAGATAAGTAGGCAGGCGGCTGCCCGGGACTTGATCCAAGGCAGAAGAACATGCAACGAAGCTGAATGGCCATGCACCAGTGGGCTTAGTGGCTTAGTTTGATGGCATGGCACAGTGGCGACAATTGATAGCACAGTGGCTGCGTTTGATGGCATGGCACAGTAACGACAATTGATGCCACAGTGGTGACAATTGCTGGCACAGTGGCGACAATTGATGGTATGGCACAATGGCGACAATTGATGGTACGGCACAGTGGCGACAAGTGATGAGCACAGTGGCTGCATTTGATGGCACAGTGGCACATATTGATTGACACAGTGGCTGTGTTTGATGGCATGGCACAGTGGCGACAATTGATGGGCACAGTGTTGACAATTGATGGACACAGTGGCTACATTTGATGGCATAGTGGTGCATATTGATGGGCACAGCCTGTCAAGTCTTACTCCATGCCCCGGCTACTGGGTGCGGACCGGTGAAAGATCACTCCACTAGGGAAGGCAAGGAGATAAGTAGGCAGGCGGCTGGCTGGGACTTGATCCAAGGCAGAAGAACATGCAACAAAACTGAATGGGCATGCACCAGTGGGCGCAGTGGCTGAGTTTGATGGCATGGCACAGTGGTGACAATTGATGGGCACAGTGGTGACAATTGATGGCACAGTGGCTGTGTTTGATGGCATGGCAAAGTGGCGAGAATTGATGCCACAGTGGTGACAATTGATGGCACAGTGGCGACAATTGATGGTACGGCACAGTGGCGACAATTGATGTCACCGCACAGTGGCGACAGGTGATGGGCACAGTGGCTGCATTTAATGGCACAGTGGCACATATTGATGGACACAGTGGCTGCGTTTGATGGCATGGCACAGTGGCGACAATTGATGGGCACAGTGTCGACAATTGATGGGCACAGTGTCGACAATTGATGGGCACAGTGTTGACAATTGATGGACACAGTGGCTGCATTTGATGGCATAGTGGTGCATATTGATGGGCACAGCCTGTTAAGTCTTACTCCATGCCCCGGCTACTACTGGGTGCAGAGCGGTGAAAGATCACTCCACTAGGGAAGGCAAGGAGATAAGTAGGTAGGCGGCTGGCTGGGACTTGATCCAAGGCAGAAGAACATGCAACAAAGCTGAATGGGCATGCGCCAGTGGGCGCAGTGGCTGAGTTTGATGGCATGGCACAGTGGTGACAATTGATGGGCACAGTGGTGACAATTGATGGCACAGTGGCTGCGTTTGATGGCATGGCAAAGTGGCGAGAATTGATGCCACAGTGGTGACAATTGATGGCACAGTGGCGACAATTGATGGTACGGCACAGTGGCGACAATTGATGTCACCGCACAGTGGCGACAGGTGATGTGCACAGTGGCTGCATTTAATGGCACAGTGGCATATATTGATGGACACAGTGGCTGCGTTTGATGGCATGGCACAATGGCGACAATTGATAGGCACAGTGTCGACAATTGATGGGCACAGTGGCTGCATTTGATGGCATAGTGGTGCATATTGATGGGCACAGTGGCTGCGTTTGATGGGCACAGTGGCAGGAATTGATGTGCAAAGTAGCTGCGTTTGATGGGCACAGTGGGGCTGCAATTGTTTTTGTTTTTGAGCACCCCGAAACTGAAGAAATATTCCCTCCGTTCCGACCAGCACATGATTATCGGAAATTACAATAACAGCTGGTAGGAGCGGCGGAGTGTAATTCAGAGTTTTATTTTATTTTATTCTGTACTGTCTTTGAAATTGCCCCAGCCCCTGTTCAAATCCAATATGGGGACAAAACTAAGGGACAGACTTGGTTCTGGGACAGTGTCCTCAATCCGGGGACTGTCCCTGGAAACCAGGGATGTCTGGTCACCCTGGGGCTTTAACAAGAGTAATGCTCATACAAAAGCGCAACAAGGTTTATAAAAATACAAAACTTTTCTTAGAATTTGACAAAACATGTATATAAAAAGGTAACATAAACATCTCTACTTATAAAAGGGCGAATGATATACAAGGTAGTGAGTCTTTCAGATTACATCCAAATTGCCCGCCTGATAAATGACATACTGTGGCAATGCTGAAGCTGTATCCTCTATGCGTTTCACAGGACAAAACCTGCTTCATCAGGAGACAGCTCACATTTGTATAAGTGCAGATCTGTGGAAGAGCCATGTCATAAAAATCAAACAATCAATGATTCATAATAATTTGTGAAAAACAATATCCAATACCTCAAAATCAGGGGCTGTTGGGAGTCATGCAAACACATGGCATAAAATGGAAGAGTGGCAACCCGAATGCTATAGTAACATCCAGGCTGTGGCTGCTTATTGTTTGCTATTATTTCTCCGTAAAACCTTTCAGGGATCGGGGGGATTGATTCCTGATGCCGCGTACACTCGCCCGTTTTTCGGGTTGTAAAAAATGACGTTCTTTTTTAATGTCATTAAAAAAAAATCGTGTGTAGGCTCCAGAGCATTTTACACAATGTAAAAAATGGGCATTAAAAATTTCGAACATGCTGTAATTTTTCAAGTTTTTTTAACGTTATCGTTGTTAACGTCATAAAAAATGGTCGTGTGTGGGCTTTAACGAAGTGAAAAAAAACGTGCATGCTCAAAAGCAAATTATGAGATGGGATCGCTCGTTCTGGTAAAACTAGCGTTCGTAATGGAGTAAGCACATTCATCACGCTGTAACAGACAGAAAAGCGCGAATCGTCTTTTACTAACACAAAATCAGCTAATGCAGCCCAAAGGGTGGCGTCATCCGCATGGAACTTCCCCTTTATAGTGCCGTCGTACGTGTTGTACGTCACCACGCTTTGCTAGAGCATTTTTTTTTCACGATCGAGTGTAGGCAATGCCGTTTTAACGATCAGGTTGAAAAAAAATTTCTTTCTAGACCATTAAAAATTAAATTTTTTACATCCCGAAAAACGGTCGTGTGTACGTGGCATTAGGACACATTTGCTACTATTAAAGTGGTACAGTAGTAAACCCTTTAAGAAAAAAAAAAGTTTGCACCGCAAACTAGCACCGTATAAAAGGCTTACCTTAAGACCCCTTTCACACTGAGGAGTTTTTCAGGTGGTATAGCGCTAAAAATAGCGCTGCTATACCGCCTGAAAAACTCCTTCACTGCCTACCCAATGTGAAAGCCCGAGGGCTTTCACACTGAGGCGATGCGCTGGCGGGAGAGAAAAAAATCTCCTGTCAGCAGCATCTTTGTAGCGGTAAGAGGAGTGGCGTGTATATCGCTCCTTTACCGCTCCTTCCCATTTAAAACAATGGGAAACCGCGGCAATACCGCCCGCAATGTGCCTCTGCAGGCAGTATTAACCCTTTATCGGCCGCTAGCGGGGGTTAATACCGCACCGCTAGTGGCTGATTCCCGCGGCAACTCTGGCGGTATAGTGCCGCAGGGGCTTCCATCTGCACCCGGTCTTCCTTACGGGCTCAAGGACTTTGGAAGTCTATGGCCGCGTACACACAATGAGACATGTCTGCTCAAACATGTCCGACGGACCGTTTCCAGCGGACATGTCTCATCGGATTTTGGTCCGATGGCGTGTACACACCATCGGACAAAAATCCCCTCGGGCTGAGAACGCGGTGACGTTGACGCCGCCACGTCACCAATCCATTCGACGCATGCGCAGAGATTTCTGTCCGCTGGTTAGTGTACTAACATGCGGACATATCCGACGGACATGTCTCCAGTGGACAAATTTCAAAGCATGCTTTGAAATTTGTCCGCTGGGAAAACATGTCCGCTAGCCCGTACACACGATCGGATATGTCCGCTGAAACGGTTCGTCGGACCAGTTTCAGCAGATATTTCCGATCGTGTGTACGCGGCTTGATTGGACGAGCAGCGATGATGTCACTCCTGCGCATGCACGCGGGAGTCTCAGCCGTGGCACACGGCCCTAAAGAACAGCACGGCTATGCCGTTCCTTAGAGCGCATGCGCAGGTGACGCCACTGGCTGCATGCAGTGTAAATATCTCCTGAATGGTGCACATATAGGAGAAAATAAGTAAAAAGTGTTTACTACCACTTTAAATGCACAATGAGATTGGTGCCATTATAGTCAATAAGGTGAGGAATTTCTTATTAATTATTAGATCTAGTAAGGTCTAATCGATCTAATAATTAAAGTGGTTGCTACCACAGAAATGATATTCGCTGGCAGCCCCTCTATTATAATGAGGCATAACACACAGGGTAAATGTTTTTCTAAACCAAAGCTTATGAATACAGTTTTTTCAGTGATCTTCAGGCCGGTCACGTGACTTCTGGCCGGTCTTCTACTCCGATCCAGGGCTACTGTAAGAGGAGCCAAGATCTCCCTCTGACGTCAGCCGAGGAGGTCACGTGGCCGCTCAGCCCCTCCTGCAGTAGCCCTGGATCAGAGTAGGAGACCGGTGATCTGCTGATATGGTTCCCCCCTTGACTGCGCAAGCGCAATACGAGCCAACGAAAATCACAGAACCTGACTAGATGTAGCAACAGGTCCAGGGTGACGTGGAATTTGCTGAAAGTGGCCAGTCAGCCTCACGTCCTCGTTTTTGCTCAGACGGCTCGCTGCGCTTGCTCTGCCTTCTGGCTCTTTTTTTAACATCCTCCAATCGACGGGGATGGTAAAGAATGAGCCTGGATGCCACCCGAATTTTGGTGATTTCCGTGGGCTTCGTCTGCGCCTGCACAATCAAGCAGGGAACCATATTGATGGGGGAACTAGCTCGACAAGACACCAGCCTAAAGTCACGTGACCGGCTCGAAGATCACTTGAAATCTGTATTTACAAGCTTCGTTTTAGAAAAACATTTAGGGACAATCGCTAATGTTTTATTTTTAAATATTAGCAGTGGAGGGCATGGACAGAGACACAGGAGCTGACAGGCAGAGAGGGAGAGAGGAGGACAGAGGAAAGAATGACGGATGGCTGACGGAGGCAGGTAAGATGACCACTGCAGTCAGGGCTCAGCAGCTATGATTATTGTGGTCAGTACACACAGGGGGACACAGGAAGTGGCAGGATCAGGCATTTTTTCAGTTTAGACAGGGGCAGATTAGACAGCATGCTGTTTAATCTGTTATTATAAGAGAACAAGGTTTTTTTTTTTTTTCAGGGTGACAAACACTTTAACTAAATAGATCTATACAAGGAAGAAGTTTATAAACTGTTAACATTATGCTGATCATATTTATTTCTGAGAAGCTTTGTAATACATATAGTTATTCTTTAAATATATATTTGCAATATTTATTTATATATAGATAAATATATATATATATATATTTATCTATATATAAATATATATATAGATATATAAATTTATATATCTATCTACATAGATATATATATATAGATATGTATCTATATAGATATATAACCATATATTTTTAAATGAACAGCACATGCACAGTATAGGGCTAGTTATGTGCATTCTCATGTTATAATAAAGCATGCCTGATGTGACTTGTACCTGAGTACAGGAATTACGGTAGAAAAATGGAGCCGCTCCATCCATCGCCTGCTGTACCGTAGTACTTGTAATGGTGCCGCAGCAGTGAGGCGTGGTCGGCGCTCTCCCGGTTCTCGCCCGGAAGTAATGTGTAGTGTGCGTGCGCTTGACGTGACTCCGTTTTCCTTTCACTGTCATGGCGCTGGAGGGCACCCGGGGAATGATGGATGAAGATTTGGAGGATGGAGAGCTGAGCGGCTCCGATACAGACATGAAGGTGTCGGGGGACAGAGCCCCGCAGCAGGTAGCCGGCAGTGTATGGGCGGGCTGAGCTCTGTTCCCGCCAAAGGGCCTGGTGTAGTGCGCAATGTGGCCTCCTCTTTATATACAAGGAACTGACTTCTCTTTATATACAAGAACCTGACTTCTCCTCTGTGTCTATACGGGGACCTGACTTCTCCTCTGTGTCTATACGGGGACCTGACTTCTCCTCTGTGTCTATACGGGGACCTGACTTCTCCTCTGTGTCTATATACGGGGACCTGACTTCTCCTCTGTGTCTATATACGGGGACCTGACTTCTCCTCTGTGTCTATATACGGGGACCTGACTTCTCCTCTGTGTCTATATACGGGGACCTGACTTCTCCTCTGTGTCTATATACGGGGACCTGACTTCTCCTCTGTGTCTATATACGGGGACCTGACTTCTCCTCTGTGTCTATATACGGGGACCTGACTTCTCCTCTGTGTCTATATACGGGGACCTGACTTCTCCTCTGTGTCTATATACGGGGACCTGACTTCTCCTCTGTGTCTATATACGGGGACCTGACTTCTCCTCTGTGTCTATATACGGGGACCTGACTTCTCCTCTGTGTCTATATACGGGGACCTGACTTCTCCTCTGTGTCTATATACGGGGACCTGACTTCTCCTCTGTGTCTATATACGGGGACCTGACTTCTCCTCTGTGTCTATATACGGGGACCTGACTTCTCCTCTGTGTCTATATACGGGGACCTGACTTC